>JAVKPL010010782.1:0-46584 GCA_032173675.1 Gastrolobium villosum
AAGAAGCGAGAATCATATGGTGAGTGCACTCTAGCTACAATGCTTTCTCATATTTATAAAAAATCAATCTCTATTTTATTTCTCATAAACAAAAAGCCAAAATATACATTCTTGTTTTTATTTCTTATTTTAATCAAATCAACAATATTTGTCACACCTATTTGAATTCCTTCATATTAAAAGGAACGATTATTTGATATTCGATCACAATCCCTGTGGAGACTATTGATGGGACGTAAATTCATTTCCATCTAAGCCCATTTTGATGGCAAAATGCCATACTTTTCCTCATCTGATGAGCAACTTCAGCATGTAAATCACTTGTTTGACACATTTGTGACAAAAACACAGTGGGGGAACATATGGTGACATATTCCTTAAAATATATTAAAGGGGAACGGATTGAGAAGCATTTAATGCACTTGCTCCACTCATTTAATGCCTCTGTACATTTTGCAGGAAACGTGGATACAAAGTCTTCTAAAAGCAGACGCAGTGCACCACTTAAGCATCAGGAAAGTGAAGAGCAGAGAATCAAGAGTTCTCATTGGTCAGAAAAGAAACATAGCAAGGGGGACTGTAGAAAACGGCTAATCATCAACAAATATTTCCCATCAATGCAACTTGCAAAGCTTCTACACACTCTGCCACCGCCCCGTCCCATCACTCAAAGAACCAGCTCCTAAGGATTTAGAAGATTGCCATTCCTCTTCTACCTATAAAAAGGACATCCCAGACACAAAAACATCATCGAATTCTGGAGGGATTGAAGTCTTAAAGGAAGAGATCACCTAGTAGTAGTTAGTAGTTTAGTCTTATATAAGTTGTAACTATAGCTAAGTTACAACTTTTCTTCTCTTTTCTGTATCATCCTCTAAGACTCCTCACGAGCATCAAACCATCCTCTTCACTTTTTATTCTTCGTTGTAAACTATATTTCAATTTAATATAAGTATTTCTTCTTTTCGTTCCATTTTTTATCTCTAATCTGAATCTCGGGTCTATGGGATTTCAAGTTGGAATAATTATGTTTAAAATATCAGCCATGAGCTGAACTATCTGTGGAATGGATAAGCTGCAAAACTCTTAAAGAATTATTTTTGAAACTCTTGACTGAAGCTTTTTGTCTTTCTTTGGCTATGTAAGCTATATTCAATGTGTATCAATGGAAATTGAACACATACTGAGAAAGGAACTTCCATAAGGAAGGATTTCAGACAGCTTAGCCATTGGGGAAGGTAGTGTCATGGCAAAAACACTATTGGTCACCTTAGGAATAAGGGGCCAACTCGTCCATTTTAAGGTTCTGTACTAAGTACCTGTTGGAGTCAAGGGAGCCATAGGAATATGTAAACTTGTGAGCCATCCAGCCCATGAGCTGAGTAATCAGAGTTGGCAGATAAGAAACTAGGACAAAGCCAAAAAGTGCTAAGTCTTGAGCAGAGAAAGTAACTATTTAAGAATGGAGCAGTGAACTCGTTCCTTCTGTTAAACTGTTTTAAAACCATCCACCTTGTTGTCTCTTACTTATAGTTATTTCTGTTTAAATATTTTTTACTTTATTTAATCTTTTAACCATCACACTCCAATGAATATTATCTCACCTTCTTCTAAACAGGAAGGATCACATATATAACGCAGCGAGCAATTGTTTGTCATCAGATTGAACTTACTTTTCCTGAGGAACGTTGTCAAGACAATAAGGAACGTCTGACCAGATAATTCATTCACTAATTTTTCTGCTCATTTTCATTCTTTATAAAACAGTATAAGACAATATTTAGAGTTCTATACTCGTGGGAACGATAATCTAGGCCTTAATACACTCATTATTACTTGATGCGTGCACTTGCGCACTTGGGTTGGAAGTAAGGGAACGAACCTGTGTTCTGTTTAGAACAGAGGAACATCCCCCATTAGAACTTAAATTTTTCCACCATCAGCAAACCACCCAACAAGTTTTTGGTACCGTTTCCAGGGATAGCAACACTAAATTTTGTTTTCTTTACTGTTTTTAGTACATACTCTGTATCTTTGATTTTTAGTTCTCTTGTCACTAAATCTGCTGTATATAAAACTTGTATTTATGGCTTATGAGTGAAGAGTTAGAAACAGACTCTGACCACTCTATTGAAGAGCCTGAGTTTCCCTTTGATCCTGAACTAGAACGAACTCTTCATAGAAGAAGAAAGAATCTCAGGGAAGAAAATTTTGAAAACATGGCTGAGCACAATAATAATGAAGATCTTCCTCCTGAACAAAATTTCAGAACTTTGGCTGCTCCATTCAGGAACAAACCAGACAGGGGAGTAATCCTCTCTCCTGTAGCACCCAATTTTGAACTCAAACCTATCATGTTTCACATGATTAGGGAAGCAGGGGTCTTCAATGGACTCCCTACAGAAGATCCTTACACACACCTCACCACCTTCCATGATATATATGATAATTTCAAAGCTGAGGGTGTGACAGAAGAAAGCATGAGAATGAGGTTGTTCCCTCACTCCCTAGGCTTAAAAGCGAAAACATGGATGAAAACTCTCACCCGTGGATCGATCCACACATGGGAGGATCTCTCTAAGAAATTCATAGAGAGGTTTCTCCCTATGTCTCGACAAGTTGATGTTAGAGCAGAAATCTCTAATTTCAGAATGTTTTATGTAGAGAATCTCTATGAGGCATGGGAGAGATACAAGGACATCATTAGGAAATGTCCAAACCATGGGGTAGAGAGTTGGGGAGTGTTACAATCATTTTTTAAGGGATTTGACCATACTTCTCAATCTCATTTAGATTTTACTACAGGAGGATATTTTTTTACAGGGACACTCGAATCCAGGTATGAAATCATAGAAGGAACTGTTGAAAGATGTCTCCAATGGCCAATAGACGGGGTGAACCCAGTAAGAAAGCCTGGCATGTTAGAACTGGACAAACAAACTGCCATGGAAGCCCAGCTAGCCTCACTCATGAATGAAGTGAAGAACCTGAAAGCTGACCAAGAAGCACCAAGGAGGGAAGTCTTACAACTCAAAGCAATTGAAACAGAACCATGCTCAGCCTGTGGTGACCTTCATGACTCAACAGACTACCCATCCACTGCATTAGTGTGTTATGCAAAAATTTTGGCAACAGGAACTTCACCAGAGACAATCCACAAGCAGGACGAAATACCAATTCAAGTCCTGGAGGAACTATTTCCAAAGATCAGAACCATAATCCCCAATGGAGGCCACCCATGAACCACAGACCATTCAACACTCAACAACAACAGTATCAGCAAGGCAGTAGCAGTGGAACGTTTGAACAAAAAAAGAACAATTACGTTCCATTCCACAGAGATGACCAACGCATCAGCACCCTGGAAAGTTATGTCAAAGAATATGTCACCAGGAATGATGCAGTGGTTAGGAACATTGAGTCCCATATGGGAAAAATTGCTGCCAGTCTCCAAACAAGAACACCAGGATCACTGCTTGAAAGTGTTTTGGTTTTGACTATTTTATAAAATAGTTTTTAAGAATTGACTAAAGAAAAAATGTTCTGTTTGATAAATTCATTTTGAAAAGAGTTTTAAAAATTATAAAACCTGGCATATTAATTATAATTGTGCCAACCACTTCTGAACCCACCTGAGAGGTAAGTATCATGTCCAGCTAAAGACATTAAACTAAGCGTTGACTGGGAGGCAACCCAGTGGATACCCTTGCTCTCTGACAAAGAGAAATGTTTTGGGGTGGTTAATCCTAACCACATAGCTCCCAAAATGGAGGTAACGTCTGATGTTCCACTCTAAGAAAAATCCAAATAAAATACGTTCCATTCCAGGAACGTATTTTAGGGGAGGTCCCTGACCACACAACCCCAATTCTTTCCAAAAAAAAGAAGCATTTCATTTTTTTGATAATTGAAAAAAAAATTATAGTAAGTAGTAATTAGTTAGATAATATACTATTATGTTCCCTTTCCATACACTAATTTAGAATTACACTAGAATTAGTTAGTTAACTATTAATAGTTTTATATATTTATTTAAGTAGGAAAAGACAAAGGGGACGTCCCCTGGGTTAGGAGATAAGAAGTGACTGGGACACCTGTGCCTGCTGAGTCACTCAAAAAGGTACGCAACCATATCAAATTTGCATTCATTGCAAATCTTAAAAACGTGCCCTGAAAAAGCAACAATCTCTTCACCCATTAAGACAACTGCACCCTTTTCTCTTCCTTCTCCCCCACGTTCTAACCCAAACCGTTCCATCTCCTCACACTCATCATCATCAATCACTGGTCATCAACAGCTGACCACTCGTTCTGAACCATCCACTACCTATGCAACCTCCTTTCCTCAACCGCCACGTCCTAGAAAAATCTCCACTATCCCCCTCCATTGTTTATTTAAACTCAGCCTTTCATCTCTTCAAGTTTAACTCAGAACCTTTCTTTCCTTCTTTCTGCATTGTGCCCTAACCTCCTTTCTGCTAAGAGATGACTAAGCTATCAGTAAGAGTGACTCATGTGGCCAGCCGTGACCAAAAACCTGAGCTCACTGAACCCGTCATCCATCTTTTTCCAGAAAGAAACATATCCTTGCAGCAGGACAAACTAGTTTTGCCTCCCTTCGTGAAGAACACCCTGACCAGGCTTCAGTGGCTTCATTTTGCCACTGATGACCGAGAGATGAATGTCTCCATGGTAGGAGAATTCCTGTACCAGACGAGGAGGCTACCTCAAGAGGACATCACTGATGAAGTCATGGTGAGGGGAAAGAAGGTGTCATTTTATCCCACTGCCATTAAAGAGGTACTTTACCTCCCCACCGTTCCCAACTGTCCATACCAGGAATACATAAACAGTAAGGGGGTGGCCAGATTCCTGGGGGATCTGAAGGAGACAGTGGCCATCAGAAACCCCACCTACATCAAAGGTTCCCTGTGCAAAGGAAGCATGAAGGACGAAGCTAGATTCTAGGCATTATTTGCCAATTCTAACATCACCCCTCCACTCATGAAGCCTCTGCCAGTTGGGCAATCTAGGCCCAAATTTACTGCATCATGAAAAACATTGGATTTGATGCAGTACCCCTCATCTATGACAGCCTGAAGAAGGAAATAAGGAAGAGAGTTGTCTGCCTCCCCTGCCTCATCACCAAGCTCTGCTTAAGAGCTGGTGTGGAGGTTCACACGGATGACATATTAAAGGTGGCATCCATCATTGATGCCAAAACCTGGCACCTACATTGATACGGACCAGCCCATTCCTGAAGACCTCAGACGTCCCGTCCCTCATGATGATGAGGAAGAAACCCCTGTGGCCCCTCAGAAGAAAACCACGAAGGCCACTCCTTCAAGATCCTCCACTTTTGTCCACGTTCCGGCAAGAAGAGCTGTCCCTCCTCCCACCTAGGTAAAGAAGAATGCCCCTGCTGCTACTGATAGCAAGCAGAGCCAAAAGAAGTCCCCTGCCAAATGTAACAGCCCGTGTTAACCCGGATTGTTAACATACTATCGTATTAAGCCACGCTTAATTAAAATGCGGAATAAATTTTTCTTTAATTCAATTATGACGTCATTAATCTTAACCAACTTGATTACTTAATCAATTTCATAAAATACTGCCTGTATGTAAATTGCAAGACAACTAACTGAATACCTCATATATAAATATAATGTGAGTATCTAAAATCACAGGATTACAACACATAGCCTGGACCACAAATCCTGATACTTTAAACAACATTAATTGAAGAAGACAATAACAAGTCTAAGTGGCATGGACAAACCCCATGCTCACCAAATAAGGCAACAATGCCCAATAACAGTCTCAACATAATCATAACTGAAAACATAAACAGCAGTCAAATATCCAGCATCCAACATGTCAGCAAAACACAGATAAGTCTAAATCAGCTCTGGCCTCCTGCCACCTGAGCCCTCAACATTACCTGAACCTGAAATAAGCGTCCCCAAACGTGGGGTGAGATCTCTAAACAAGAAATTTCAGTAAGACAAGGGGTCCTCAAGGATCTTCCACCCCAACCTCACTTACATGTGCAATATAAGTTCAAAAACAATATTTCCAATATTAGTTCCAAAACTATGCAGTGCAACAGATATTCATGCCATGTGTGTTTATACAATCTACTGGCCAGAGAAATGCAGGAATACGTCTATACCCACATAAGTACAAGGAACACCGCTTGAACCTCACCCACAGCCTCACCATCTTGTATATACCACATACTCAGGCTTACCATATAGGTGGACATCACATGCATATCATAAAAGCACATTGCATAAAATAGCTCTAAAGCATTTCCAAAACATCAAAGCATGTAACACAGCATGCATAAACCACATCCACATGGGACATGGTGGAACCACAACATGGCTAAACCGAGGACACGAAAGCTTACCTTGCAAGCTAGCTATCCAAGTCAAGAGTCCAGCCACTCTCAAGTCCAAACACAACAGTATCACAATCTTTTATGGACCAATAATATATCATTAATTATGCATCACAAGCATACAACTTAAAGACTACGCCTTTCCTTTACGTTTTACGTCTTAAGGCTTCCCACAAAGCCATAAGCCCTTAATCATACGATTCTGACTTAGTTCATTCATTACAGAAGTTAAACTTCTTTAATCTAGGGTCCACAAACCCCCCAATAGCCTACTGTTCACACAGCACAGCTACTATTCTACGAAATCCCAGGATATCCGGATATTTCTTGGGACATATTCGGATATGCAATATCCGGATATCACACTAACCATATCCGGATATACCATCTCCGGATATCCAGATCCCACATCCGGATATTAATATCCGGATATCATATCCGGATATCTATTCGACAAATATCTGGATATCTCACGACAGAATGCAGTTTCTGCATTTCGTGAATATCCAGTCCAAAGGTCCAACTTTTAACCGATTATAGGCACTTAAACATGCATTTCTAGGTGTGTTTAACCTACCCCACCCTTAAGTTATCAACTTAGCTCAATACATGCATCAAGGTTCCATTTTTAAGCATTTAAACTTAGGATCATGGTTGGTATAACTTACCAAAGCTCAAAAACAGAATGGACAGTGCTCTTGGAGCTCTCCAACAGCTCCTCAAATCAGGCCACACAAGGTGTACGAAAATGCACACCAAGATGAGTGTTTTCTCCACAAAGCTGACTTCTTGGAGTTCCAACACTCAAGGAAGAGACTCACACCCTCACACTAGGCAACTCAGCCCATAAATCTCCTACAAATAGAGGCACAACTCAGAATGATTCCACCCACACCACTCCCAAGGATCACTCTCACTCTTACCAAGTGTATTTGTGAAGGAACCAAGAAGAAATAAGGTTCCTTGGCTCCAAAGGTGAGGGAAGGAAGATGGTGGCAAGGTGGCTGCCCAAGCTGCAGAAATTCTCACGTAGAGAAGTTGTATATGCCTAGGGTTATGTGCCATAAGTTGATTATATAGCCACATAAGTCATAACGCGCAGTATTAGCCTTAATAGAACCGCAAAAGATCTTGATCCCAAACTTTGGAATCTAGACCTACACATTTTTCTAAGATTTGACATATTTTTATTTTATTTTTCTGAGCACCTTTTAGTACCCGCTTTTCCATAGCCAGTATCAGTTCTGGCATCAGATCACATTATTTTGACTTTAAACTTGTTTTACAAGTCCTACATAATATTCTAGTAATTATCATGCACTCGTTATAATTTTCCCGAATACTTTTCTGGTACGCATTTATACCAGGTAGCAGAACCGGTGTCTGCACTTTTCTTCCGAAAAGCGACTTTCAGCATTTTTACTCACTTACTATAATTATTTAAGCCAAATAATAATTATTAAGGTCAATTATGGAATCATTTCCTAATTATCATAATTAATTCACTAATTACCTTAATTAGCGGTGCGGATTCTTACATTCACCCCACCTTTTTAAGGATTTTGTCCTCAAAATCAAGAACATACCTGTCTCGAAAGTCGGGATACTGCCGGAGAAGCTCATCCTCTCGCTCCCATGTGCACTCCTCGGGACTACGCCCAGTCCACTGCACCTTGACCATCGGAATAGTCTTGCTTATAAGCTGCTTCTCGCCTCGATCGAGAATCTTGAGTGGTCCGACGGGAGTCCTTAGGTTCTCCCGAACCTCCACATCATCCTGTTGCACCACGTGCGAAGGATCTGCTATGTACCTCCGAAGTTGAGACACGTGAAACATGTCGTGGATGTTGGCTAAGTTCGGAGGTAAAGTAAGTCGATAGGCAACAGGTCCTACTCTACCAAGGATCTGGTAGGGCCCAATAAATCGCGAGCTCAACTTCCTCACTCCGAGTGCCCGTCCAACAACCGGTGACAGGTGAAAGTCTCACAAACACGTGCTCACCCTCACTGAACTCCAGTGGACGATGCTTGACATCGTAGTAGCTCTTTTGGCGATTCTGCGCCTGCTTCAACTTTTCCCTGATCATCTGGATCTGCTGGATAGTATCTTGGACAAAGTCCAAGCCAAATAGCTCTTTATCTCCAACCTCAGACCAGCAAGTAGGAGTCCGACATCTCTTACCGTACAACGCCTCGTAGGGTGCCATGCCCAGACTAGCATGAAAACTGTTGTTGTACGAAAATTTCACCAACGGAAGGTACCTATCTCATGCTGAACCCTTCTCCAACATGCAAGCCCTCAACATGTCTTCCAATGTCTGGATGGTCCGCTTAGTCTGTCCGTCAGTCTGAGGGTGATAGGCGGTACTCAATCTCAGCTGTGTACCAAAAGCCTCATGCAGCGCCTCCTAGAACCGAGATGTGAACTTCGGGTCCCTATCCCTGATGATACTCTCGGGCACCCCGTGAAGCCTCACAATCTCACGGACATATAGCTTGGCCAACTGCTATGTAGTGAAGCTCACCTTCACTGGAAGAAAATGGGCAGACTTGGTCAATCTGTCCACAATGACCCAGATAGAGTCACAACCAGTCTGAGTTTTGGGCAGTCCCACCATGAAGTCCATGGAAATACTCTCTCACTTCCACTGTGGAATCTCCAGAGGTTGAAGTTTACCAGACGGTTTCTGGTGCTCAATCTTAACTTTTTGACAAATAAGGCACTTGGACACGTAGACCGTAATGTCCTTCTTCATACCCGGCCACCAAAAATTCCTCTTTAAGTCCTGGTACATTTTTGTAGCACCAGGGTGGATAGTAAACTGGCCCTTATGAGCCTCTGCCATAACCTCCTCAGTCAATGGCCCTCGAGGGATAACAATCCTCTTCTGAAACAGCAGCAAACCATCCTCGTTCCAAGACACACCGTCCTGGTTCTTCACATAATCTAGGCACTCTCTTTGCACTTGCGTCTCTTTAATCTTTTCCATTAGCTCATTAATCACATTTGATGTTTCCAACTCAAGTAGTGCGCCCCCAAACAAGGAGTTCACTCTCAAGTCTCTGAACTTTTCTATCACCTCATAGTCGCTCATCATCAAGCTGGATAAGTTCACGGATTTTCGACTCAAAGCATCGGCTACCACATTGGCCTTGCCAAGATGATACCTCAACTCAAAGTTGTAGTCCTTCAAGAACTCCATCCATCTCCGTTGTCTCATGTTCAACTTTTTCTGGTCAAACAAATATTTCAGACTCTTGTGGTCACTGAATACAGCAAACTTCATGCCAAACAGGTAATGCCTCCAAATCTTGAAAGCAAAAACAATAGCTGCCAACTCCAAGTCGTGAGACGGGTAGTTTTCCTCATGAGGTTTTAACTGTCTTGAAGCATAAGCAACAGCTTTCCCTTTCTGCATCAACACACAGCCTAGCCCTTTACCAGAAGCATCGCAATATAACTCAAACTGTTCCGCCGGATCAAGAAGGACTAACACAGGAGCAGTAGTCAGTCTCTCCTTCAACTCCTGGAAACACTCCTCACACTCATGTGTCCACACGAATGGAGTCTCCTTTCGAGTAAGGCGAGTCATCGGTAGCACCATCTTGGAGAATCCCTCTATGAACCTCCTGTAGTACCCTGCCAAACCCAAGAAGCTTCTCACTTCTGTAACCGTCTTAGGTCTCACCCAATCCATCACGGCCTCAATCTTGTAAGGATCAACTGCAACCCCATAAGCAGAAATCACATGACCCAGAAATTTCACCGCCTTGAGTCAAAACTCACATTTTGACGGCTTAGCATATAGCTTTTTCTCTTTCAACACTTGCAAAACAATCTTCAAGTGCTCAGTATGCTCCTCCTCTGTCTTGGAGTAAATCAAGATGTCGTCAATGAAGACGATCACAAACTGATCCAGGTACGGCTGGAAGATCTTGTTCATGTAGTCCATGAACACTGCGGGTCCATTGATGAGTCCAAACGGGATCACCAAGTACTCATAATGCCCGTACCTCGAGCGAAACGCTGCCTTTGGGACATCCTCCGGCTTAACCCGTATCTGATGGTATCCGGACCGGAGATCAATCTTGGAATATACGCAAGCACCCCTGAGCTGATCCAGCAAATCATCAATGCGTGGAAGGGGATACTTGTTCTTGATTGTCACCTTGTTCAACTGTCTGTAGTCGGTGCATAATCGCATAGTCCCATCTTTCTTTTTCACAAAAATGACCGGTGCTCCCCAAGGAGACACACTCGGCCGAATGAAATCTTTCGCTAAAAGCTCCTCAATATGCTTTTCAGCTCTACCAACTCCGGTGGCGACATCCGGTATGGAGCCAATGAAATAGGCCCCACACCAGGCAATAAATCAATGGAGAACTCTATCTCCCTCTGCGGTGGAAACTCAAGAATGTCCTCGGGAAACACCTCGAGGAATTCCCTCACCACAGGAATGCCAGTGAGATCCTCCTGTGTCCCACACACCAAACCTCCCAACATGACATAGCCAAATGCCCCTGCTCTCAAGGCCCTCCTCGCCTACAGGACTGAAATGAACGGTTAGGAACTGACTGTGGACCCACCCGGAGACATCACCACTCTCCTGGCATAGCAATCAATCAATGCACAGTTTCTGGACAGCCAATTCATGCCCAGAATAATCTCCAAGTTGGCCATCGGCAATCCTATCAGATCTACCAAGAAGTCACGGCCATCCCACTAAAATGCTACATCGCGATGGACAGTGGAGGTCAAATATTTTTCTCTGGTGGCGGTGGTCACCCGCATCGGTGGAGAAAGCACATCACTGGGCAACTCAAGCCCCACATCAATAGGGGTAGCAACAAAAGAATGCATTGTCCCGGAATCAAAAAGCACATCAACAGCTGAACCACCAATGGTAACAGTACCTCTGACCAGGTTCGGAGCTCTGTCCGACTGCTGACGATCAAGGGTGTACACACACCCAGTAGTAGGTGGCACTGCTGGTGCCCCAGTAGGAACCATCTGCAATGGCACTGCCTGCACTGCAGCAACTCTCTCCCTCGGGCAATCTCTGGAATAGTGGCCCTCCTTGCCACACTGGAAGCATATCAACTGGCCCGTAGCACACGACCTAAAATGTGACTTTCCGCATTCCGAGCATCTGGGAGCAGGAGGTCTCGCTGTGTTCCCTTGAGTAGAAGTCTTCTTAAACTGGTTTGGCGCTTGCTTAGCCGCCAAATGGTTTCCCTTGCCCTTATTCCCAAACTTCCTGTCTCTCCAGGAAGCGGAACCACCAGTACCCTGTGGTACCTCAATCTTGGCCTGACTCGCACTGCAGTAGTCCTCAATGTCACGGAACTGTTGTACCAAAGCCCCGAAGTCTCTCGAAGCAGAACCAGCAAGATGTCCAACAATGTCCTCATTAAGTCCCCTCCGGAACTTAGCAGCTAAGAAAATGGGAGTCGGCCTCGCCATCCTGAAATGAGCAAACTTGACCAGCTCATTAAACTTGGCCAGGTACTCGTCCACAGACAACGAGCCCTGCACCAACCGGTCAAACTCTCCCTGCTTCCTCTCCTGAGTGTCATAAGGAAAGTACTGACCCAAAAAGCAGTCCTCAAAGAATGGCCATGTCATCACATGCCCCTGCATCTCGAACACCTGAGAGGTGTTCGTCCACCACTCGTGGGCATCGCCCTCCAGCATGTATGTGGCGAACATCAGCTTCTGCGGATCGGTGCACTGCATCACCCTGAATATCTTGTCCAGGGCCTGTAGCCATCTAGCAGCAGCAATGGGGTCGTAGGACCCATCGAAGGTAGGTGGCTTATGCTTGCGGAAAGCATTCAGCCGGCGGTCGATCTCGTCTCAATCCTCAGCAATTACGGGAATGGCTTGCAGAGCCCCGTCAAATGGCTACCCTCCCCCATCTGACTCTGGGTGTCCTCCTGTTGACTAGGTGGAGGTAGAGGCGGTGGCGGTGGTGGAGGTGGTGGAGGACACTGGCCCGCAGTAGGACTAGCCCTCATCTCCTCCAACATGACCCTCATCATAGTCATGTTGGCCATCCGGTTCTCCTCCAGAACCTCAGTAGTGGCTCTCCTGTTCGCCTCTCTGATGGCGTCCAACATCTCCTGGTTTGCCAACCTCGTGGCCTCCTGGTCGGCTAGTCGGGCCGCCTGCATCTCAACTAATGTAGCCAGGATAGGATCCGGTTGATCCTCGCTCGTACTCGGGTTCCTCCTTGGTGGCACCATGACTCTGCACAAGTTACACAAAGAATGAGTTGATCAGGCCCACACTATGTGGTCACTTATGCATTATCATAATACACGCCAATCAGAGAGAACACAAAGTAGACACGCAACGAAACATCCTAAGTTATTGCAATACATACAGGCTTTTCCCTAGAAAGTGCTCTGATACCATAAAATGTAACAGCCCGTGTTAACCCGGATTGTTAACATACTATCGTATTAAGCCACGCTTAATTAAAATGCGGAATAAACTTTTCTTTAATTCAATTATGACGTCATTAATCTTAACCAACTTGATTACTTAATCAATTTCATAAAATACTGCCTGTATGTAAATTGCAAGACAACTAACTGAATACCTCATATATAAATATAATGTGAGTATCTAAAATCACAGGACTACAACACATAGCCTGGACCACAAATCCTGATACTTTAAACAACATTAACTGAAGAAGACAATAACAAGTCTAAGTGGAATGGACAAACCCCATGCTCACCAAATAAGGCAACAATGCCCAATAACAGTCTCAACATAATCATAACTGAAAACATAAACAGCAGTCAAATATCCAGCATCCAACATGTCAGCAAAACAAAGATAAGTCTAACTCAGCTCTGGCCTCCTGCCACCTAAGCCCTCAACATTACCTGATCCTGAAATAAGCGTCCCCAAACGTGGGGTGAGATCTCTAAACAAGAAATCTCAATAAGACAAGGGGTCCTCAAGGATCTTCCACCCCAAGCTCACTTACATATGCAATATAAGTTCAAAAGTAATATTTCCAATATTAGTTCCAAAACTATGTAGTGCAACAGATATTCATGCCATGTGTGTTTATACAATCTACTGGCCAGAGAAATGCAGGAATACGTCTATACCCACATAAGTACAAGGAACACCGCTTGCACCTCACCCACAGCCTCATCATCTTGTATGTACCACATACTCAGGCTTACCGTATAGGTGGACATCAAATGCATATCATAAAAGCACATTGCATAAAATAGCTCTACAACATTTCCAAAACATCAAAGCATGTAACACAGCATGCATAAACCACATCCCCATGGGACATGGTGGAACCACAACATGGCTAAACCGAGGACACGAAAGCTTACCTTGCAAGCTAGCTATCCAAGCCAAGAGTCCAACCACTCTCAAGTCCAAACACAGCAGTATCATAATCTGTTATGGACCAATTATATATCATTAATTATGCATCACAAGCATAAAACTTAAAGACTACGCCTTTCAGTTACTTTTTACGTCTTAAGGCTTCCCACAAAGCCATAAGCCCTTAATCATATGATTCTGACTTAGTTCATTAATTACAGAAGTTCAACTTCCTTAATCTAGGTTCCACAAACCCCCAATAGCCTACTGTTCACACAGCACAGCTACTGTTCTACGAAATCCCAGGATATCCGGATATTTCTTGGGACATATCCCGATATGCAATATCCGGATATCACACTGACCATATCCGGATATACCATCTCCGGATATCCAGATCCCATATCCGGATATTAATATCCGGATACCATATCCGGATATTGATATCCGGATATCTGTTCGACAAATATCCGGATATCTCACGACAGAATGCAGTTTCTGCATTTCGTGAATATCCAGTCCAAAGGTCCAACTTTTAACCGATTATAGGCACTTAAACATGCATTTCTGGCGTGTTTAACCTACCCCACCCTTAAGTTATCAACTTAGCTCAATACATGCATCAAGGTTCCATTTTTAAGCATTTAAAAAAAGGATCATGGTTGGTATAACTTACCAAAGCTCAAAAACAGAATGGACAGTGCTCTTGGAGCTCTCTAACAGCTCCTCAACTCAGGCCACACAAGGTGTACGAAAATGCACACCAAGATGAGTGCTTTCTCCACAAAGGTGGCTTCTTGGAGTTCCAACACTCAAGGAAGAGACTCACACCCTCACACTAGGCAACTCAGCCCATAAACCTCCTACAAACAGAGGCACAACTCAGAATGATTCCACCCACACCACTCCCAAGGATCACTCTCACTCTTACCAAGTGTTTTTGTGAAGGAACCAAGAAGAAATGAGGTTCTTTGGCTCCAAAGGTGAAGGAAGGAAGATGGTGGCAAGGTGGCTGCCCAAGCTGCAGAAATTCTCACGTAGAGAAGCTGCATATGCCTAGGGTTATGTGCCATAAGTTGATTATATAGCCACATAAGTCATAACGTGCAATATTAGCCTTAATAGCAACGCAAAA
Source organism: Gastrolobium villosum (assembly GCA_032173675.1). Taxonomy (NCBI): domain Eukaryota; kingdom Viridiplantae; phylum Streptophyta; class Magnoliopsida; order Fabales; family Fabaceae; genus Gastrolobium; species Gastrolobium villosum. Next base: position 14,902 of record JAVKPL010010782.1, read on the forward strand.
GATCTTGATCCCAAACTTTGGAATCTAGACCTGCACGTTTTTCTAAGATTTGACATGTTTTTATTTTATTTCTCGAAGCACCTTTCTGGTAATCGCTTTTCCATAGCCAGTATCAGTTCTGGTATCAGATCACATTATTTTGACTTGAAACTTGTTTTACAAGTCCTACATAATATTCTAGTAATTATCATGCACTCGTTATAATTTTCCATGATACTTTTCCGGTACGCATTTATACTGGGTAGCAGAACCGGTGTCTGCACTTTTCTTCCGAAAAGCGACTTTTAGCATTTTTACTCACTTACTATAATTATTTAAGCCAAATAATAATTATTAAGGTCAATTATTGAATAATTTCCTAATTATCATAATTAATTCACTAATTACCTTAATTAGCGGTGCAGGTTCTTACACCAAAGCTCACCCAACAAAGGGGGAACATTCTAGTCAGAGGCTGAAGAGGGTCATCAGCAGCAAAAGGCCAGAGGGAGCATCCTCAGAAAAGCCCATCACCCTCTCTGACAAGGAGGAGGAGAGTGAAGACAATGAGCCTTTGACAAAAAGGCTGAAGGCTGAGAGGAAGTCAACATCTAAACCAGCTGCTAAGGAGACGTCCCCAAGCAGTTCAGACTCTACATTCTCTTACGTTCCGTCCCCACCATCACTGCCTGCTCTCTCTTCACCACCTACCATATCACCACCCTCTTCTAGACAACAACAAGGAGAGGGGAGAACAGAAAAAGAAACAGCACCTGCTGCAAAAACACCAGTGGCTGAGCAAGAAGCTCAGCCACCAAAAAGAACTTACAAAGGGAAGAGGACTCTTGTGGACTCCCCTAAAAAGAAGAAAAAGCCATATCTTCCCAGACAACTGATTCTGGGAGGTCCCCTCTCTTACCCTGTTATCCGTCCTGATACCTCTGGGGACGAGGCTCTAGCCAGAGCTTTAGCAGAGGAAGAATGGATGGTTATTCCTCCACTGATGGAGGAACCCACTGAAGCAAGGCCCTCAGCATCCCACATACCAGAGGCACCTATGACTGTTGGCAGCAGCCAGCAAGCTGTTGACAATAGCCAACCACAAAAGCAGCATAAACCCTCTTCCTCCACTCCAACAATTCCCCTCCCTACAAAGAAGAAATCACAAATTAGGATTGCTGAGATATTTGAAATGCTAGGGAAGAGGGTAGAAAAACTGCTGCCAGCAAAGCAATCCGTTCCCCAGATAGACATGACAAGCACCAATGATGAGCTAAGAGCTCTAAGGGACGGATTGAACCAACTCTCTTCATCCTTCAACCAATTCCAGGAACAGAAGAAGGAGGAAAGAGAGCAGCACCTCAGCACCATCAGAACAGCCATCAAAGAAGCCAATGCTGCAGCTTCTGAGTCATCACTACAAGCTGCTAAGAGTGAGATCAGGAGAGCATCTGACTCCCTGATTCATTCCAACTCCAATCACAACTACAGAGCTGAACTCCTACTGAGTACACTCCTCCTCAAACATGCTGAAGAACGAAAATAAACCAAAGAAGCCATCGGGGCCTTTGGAACGTACCTAGAGTAGAGGATTTACCTGCTAGAAACAAGGCTAGTGAATGTTGAAGGAGAGCTTGTCCGCATTCGCCATGGCAGGACAATGATGAGGTCCACCATTAACTCCCTTGTTGCTATAATCGGGGATCTACTGAAAGATGCTGAGAAATGGCTCCATGCAGCTGAAGTGATAAGATTAAGAGATCTGCTCAGGAGGAAGTTACACAGGAGGAAGTTGATGAGGCCAAGGAAGTTGAGAGTGCTCGGAAGGACACCAGACGTCCCCAATGAAAAGGAGAAAACCCTCCTAGTTATTTAGCTTAGGTTTTATTTTCAGTAATGTTTATTTTCATTCCTTTTCTTTTCCGTTCCCTTGTAAATAATCTTTTTGTAATGAAAAAGAATTTTTGATCAAACTGCTTGGTACATACATTTCAGTTATAGTATTAAGATTGCTCAATTTTTTTGATTAACCAACTACATGAAACACAAAGTCACTGATTAATCATGCTTATTCTCTCTCTAAGAGTGCAGGGAATTTAATCCTCAGATTTTTGAAGGAAGCTGATCTGTGTGAATTAAAGTTGGTAAGGAACGAAGAAAAAGGCCAAATACTCACTTATGAGAGCGTTCCTGAGGTGTAACCACAATGAAACTTCTAAACTTGCCTTGATGCTGTAAGTACTGCTGAGGAACAGATAGATTCCAATGCTAAGGATCAACCAACCACACATTCACCTGCACTCCATCTATGATACACCATCTGGTCAACCAAAAAGGGCAAGGAACGAATCCAAAAATGAACAAAAAAGGACAGAAGAAAGAAAAGCAAAGAAGAAGGGAACAACCATTCAAAAGAATTCAGAAGAAATACCAGAAAACCTTCCTTCAAAAATGAGAAGGTACAAGAAAAGGTGTTCCCTCAGACAGAAAAGTCCAAGTTCAAAAGCACAAAAAGAAAAAACGTTCCTTGACCCCACAATTAAGACCACAATTTTTCCACACTTCCATACACTCACGCATCAAAAGATCCTTAGAAGGGAATACATCTACTCCTCATAGGAAAGTAGCACAAAGGCAAGTTCTAAAGAATCACATCCAGGAATGGATAGAGCAAAAACCAACCCTGAGTGATAGTGAGACAGAAGATCAGCAACCTTAACTTATCTTCGAACAAATTCCTCTCACTTGTTACCTATGGAGAGTAGCTCATTTTCTGAAAAGTTTATGATTATTCGCTGGCTCAAGTTTCTGTATGTTGAGCTATTCTTTGAAAGTGGGCAGCCCAATACAATATTTCTGAGTTGTTTGAGGACAACCAACAGTTCAGATTTGGGGTGTTTGATGGGACGTAAATTCGTTCCCATCTAAGCCCATTTTGATGGCAAAATGCCATACGTTCCCTCATCTGATGAGCAACTTCAGCATGTAAATCACTTATTTGACACATTTGTGACAAAAACACAGTGGGGGAACGTATGGTGACGTACTCCTTAAAATATATTAAAGGAGAATGGATTGAGAAGCATTTAATGCACCTGCTCCACTCATTTAATGCCTCTGTATATTTTGCAGGAAATGTGGATACAAAGTCTTCTAAAAGCAGAGGCGGTGCACCACTTAAGCATCAGGAAACGTGAAGAGCAGAGAATCAAGAGTTCTCATTGGTCAGAAAAGGAACACAGCATGGGGGACTGCAGAAAATGGATAATCATCAACAAATATTGTCCCATCAATGCAACTTGCAAAGCTTCTACACACTGTGCCACCGTCCCGTCCCGTCACTCAAAGAACCAGCTCCCAAGGATTTACAAGATTGCCACTCCTCTTCTACCTATAAAAAGGATATCCCAGACACAAAAACATTATCGAATTCTAGAGGGATTGAAGTCCTAAAGGAAGAGATCACCTAGTAGTAGTTAGTAGTTTAGTTTTATATAAGTTGTAACTATAGCTAAGTGACAAACCTTCTTCTCTCTTTTGTATCATCCTCTAAGACTCCTCACGAGCATCAAACCATCCTCTCCACTTTTTATTCTTCGTTGCAAACTATATTTCAATTTAATATAAGTATTTCTTCTTTTCGTTCCATTTGTTATCTCTAATCTGATTCTCGGGTCTATGGGATTTCAGGTTGGAATAATTATCTTTAAAATATCAGCCAAGAGCTGAACTATCTATGGAATGGATAAGCTGCAAAACTCTTAAAGGATTATTTTCGAAACTCTTGACCGAAGCTTTTTGTCTTTCTTTGGCTAAGTAAGCTATATTCAATGTGTATCAATGGAAATTGAACACATACTGAGAAAGGAACTTCCATAAGGAAGGGATTTCAGACAGCTTAGCCATTGTGGGAAGGTAGTGTCATGGCAAAAACACTATTGGTCACCTTAGGAATAAGGGGCCAACTCGTCCATTTTAAGGTTCTGTACTAAGTACCTGTTGGAGTCAAGGGAGTCATAGGAATATGGGAACTTGTGAGCCATCCATCCCATGAGCTGAGGAATCAGAGTTGGCAGATAAGAAACTGGGACAAAGCCAAAAAGTGCTAAGTCTTGAGTAGAGAAAGTAACTATTTAAGAATGGAGCAGTGAATCCGTTCCTTCTGTTAAATTGTTTTAAAGCCATCCACCTTGTTGTCTCTTACTTATAGTTATTTCTATTTAAATATTTTTTACTTTATTTAATCTTGTAACCATCACACTCCAATGAATATTATCTCACATTCTTCTAAACAGGAAGGATCACATATATAACGCAGCGAACAATTGTTTGTCATCAGATTGAATTTACTATTCCTGAGGAACGTTGTCAAGATAGTAAGGAACGTCTGACCAGTTCATTCACTAACTTTTCTTCTCATTTTCATTCTTTATAAAGCAGTATAAGACAATATTTAGAGTTTTATCCTCGTGGGAACGATAATCTAGGCCTTAATGCACCCATTATTACTTGATGCGTGCACTTGCGCACTTGGGTTGGAAGTAAGGAAACGAATATGTATTCTGTTTAGAACAGAGGAACGTCCCCCATTAGAACTTAAATTTTTCCACCATCAGCAAACCACCCAACAACTATACTTTTCTTATCACTGTATTACTTGTGCGATCGGTACACTTGCCGGTGGGCATCATGTATCTATATGCCATGTCATTATTTTGAGAGCATAGGAGATGTCTATGCGATGTTGATAGTTTACCAATTTTGTTAGTTATATCTGTATATGTTTAGGTTACTTATCTGATTACACCTCTTTTGGTTGGTTGATGTAATTATGTAAGTAACTCTATGGATATTATTTTGAGACCTGTTGTGATTATGAGATAGCATATGCCATGGATGGCTGAGCAATATGGTGGATGACTGGATTATATTAAACTGTCAATCAAGTTGAAATTATCTTGATGGGAATTATCCCCAGTGGTCCAAAATACAGAGGAAATGATCATTTTATTTTGGCCATGGAAGTGAGAATGTTTGCAATACATAAGAAAAAAGAGATAATTTATTCAGTTAGCTTCCGCATTAATTAAGTTAAGCATGTTGCGCATACTATCATATCTATATTAATTAACCGGCTACAGACGGGACGTTACAAATGCTATGCTCCTAAACATCTTTGTCTTTGCGTTATTCAAATTACTAATGTAATTTTTAAAAGTTTATAAAAACTGATAATTCATAAGAAAAAAAGACTAATTGCTCGCCTATATTTGTACAAGTTTTTGTCACTCCTTGCTTCTAACCTAATCACGTGCTGGGCCCTGAAGATGTAAGCCTGAATTTATGTCATATTTATAATATGTATTTTTGTTTGGTTGACTATATTTATAATATTTTAGTTTCATCTTATGCTAGTATTAATACAAATATTATATATATATATATATATATATATATATATATATATATATATATATATATATATATATATATATATATATATATGAGATTGATATGAGAATTGATTAAATAATCCCATATATAGATATAGATTAAATAAAATTGTAATTTTTTTTGTACAAATAAACAATGATTCTAGGCCATGAGTTTGAAACATCAAAGTGATAAGTGATAGACGATATAAGCACAAGGGTCAAAGTGATGATTTTTTTTTTTTGGAGGTTAACAATAACACACACACACATCACTAGATGCCAAAGTGATGAATTTAAAATATCACTAGATTGTACCCAAAAAAATAAATAAAAATCACTAGATTAAATGATTGGTTTCAAATATTAGGATTATAAGAGTGATACATCATGTAACCATAATCAATATACACGATATACGAAAAGTTATTTTTATTTTTTGTTACAAAATAATTTTTATTTACTAATGACCTCATATTAAACGTAGACATGATCCGAGTCTCATTAAGTCACTTGGTAGATATCATAATTCATGAGAAGATATTGTTGTATTTCTAATATGCATATGGGTTGTTCTTGTCTCTCGGTTGTGTTGTGTCGTTGGGTTGTTTTTTTCCCCAAACAAAATACATATGCCAATAAATATTGTACTCTCTGCTTCTTATTTTTATAATTGTGGAAATTGAATGCCGACAAGAGGTATTTGGATATGCCGCAGCATATTCTGAGTCTACATAATAACTACAATTGGTTGTGGTTATTAACTTATTATAAAGACATAAGGACAAATTACAAATTACAGAAAAGTTGGAATTTTCAAAGGATTGTTTAATTTATGTGTCGCGTCTTTCAAACACGCATGCATATTATTGGCTAATTAACATAGTCGAGCCTAAACAATTTTGCCAAGCAGTATTTGGTTTTGAAACTTTCCACGAGTCTATCTTCGTCTATGTCAGGAGCATCTTTAAAGCAAGAATTAAAAAATAAAAATAAAAAACATATTTCAGAGACTGGTGGCGAGCAATTCCACCCACACAAATTTTTTAATATATCAGTGAAGTCCATGACTTTGGCCAAGAACTTATATGAGAACATCTTTATACAAAATACACTTCGTAAAGAACAGAGATTAGTGCAGAGACTACAACCAATTCCTTACTTTTTCTGTCCTTAAATCTGATCACCTATTCTTGATATTATGGCGGGTGCTCTTGTGGGTGGAGCTTTTCTCTCTGGTTTTATTAATGTTGTTTTCGACAGGCTCTCTTCCCCTGAGGTTGCTAACTTCATCCGAGGCAAGAAGCTTGACAGCAAGTTGATTCAAAGATTGGAGACTACCCTTTATGCGGTTCAGGCTGTGCTTAATGATGCTGAGCATAAACAATTCTATGATCCTGCTGTGAAGAAGTGGCTCGATGATCTCAAAGATGCTGTTTATGTGGCAGATGATTTGTTGGACCAAATTTCTACTGAAGCTGTCACTCAGAAGGAGGTAAGTAACTTTCTGTCTCGATTTCTCAATTTGAGAGATAGGAAAGTGGTAAGTGATATTGAAGACATCACTAGCAGGCTAGAAAGTATCGTGAGATACAAAGATATTCTTGGCCTGAAAGAGATTCCCGGAGAGAACATGTCATGGAGAACTCCATCAACGTCTCTAGTAAAAGGGGATATATATGGCAGGGACAATGACAAAGATGCCATAATCAAAATATTAAATGACAATAGTGAAGAGAACTTATCCGTGATCCCTATTGTGGGCATGGGTGGGGTTGGAAAAACCACTTTAGCCCAATGGGTTTTCAATGATGAAAATTTGATGAAGGGGTTTGATTTGAAAGCATGGGTTTGTGTGTCTGAAGAATCTGATATTCTTAACATTACAAGGACTGTAATAGAAGAACTTACTCGTAGTAATTGTAATGTGAAGAATTTCAATATACTTCAACTTGATTTGAAGGAAAAGCTGGCAAGAAAGAAATTCTTTATTGTTCTGGATGATGTTTGGAATATTGATCATCATGGTTGGGATAGTCTGAAAGCGCCTTTTCAATGCGGAATGACGGGAAGTAAAATCCTTGTAACAACACGTAGTGAGAAGGTTGCTTCAGTAGTCCAAACTCGTCCACCTCACCGTCTGCACGAGTTGTCTGATGAACATTGTTGGTCAGTGTTTGCAAAGAAGGCACATTTTCCAGAATCTAATGGTGATTCAACTCTGGAAAAAATTGGCAGAGAGATTGTTAAGAGGTGTAAGGGTTTACCTTTAGCTGCAGAAACCCTTGGTGGGCTCTTACAAACAGGACATGATATCAAGAACTGGAATTCTGTATTGACAAGTGAGATTTGGGAATTTCCTACACAAGATAGTAAAATTATTCCAGCATTGAGAATTAGTTATTACCATCTTCCTCCACATTTAAAATGTTGTTTTGCTTATTGTTCATTGTATCCCAAGGATTATGAATTTGATAAAGATCAATTAATCTTATTATGGATGGCAGAAGATCTTTTACGGAGACCAAAGACAGGAGAGACACTAGAAGAAGTCGGTTCTGAGTGTTTTAATGATTTAGCTTCCAGGTCATTTTTCAAACAATTTAAACAGTATTTCGTGATGCACGACCTGATTCATGACTTAGCAATATCGGTTGCAGGGGACTTCTATTTTAGATCAGAAGAACTTGGGAAAGCAGACAAGATTAAAATTCACACTCGTCATTTGTCATATGGAAGGCTGAGTCATCCTATCCCAAAGAATTTTGTTGCCATTGATAAACTAAAATCTTTGAGGACTTTTCTGCCAATCAATTTCTCAACTCCTTCATTCAGCTTTGAAAGTGCAGCATGCATCATATTATCAATGTTTAAGTATCTAAGAGTTTTGTCATTTTCTAACTTTGAGGAACTTGATGCATTGCCTGATTCAATTGGTGAATTGATCCATCTGCGTTACTTGGATCTCTCTTTTACAAGTATCAAAACATTGCCAGGATCATTGAGTAATTTGTACAGTCTGCAGATGTTGAAGCTGTTTTGTTGTGGGAAGCTGACTATGCTGCCAAGTGAAATGCAAAATCTTGTGAACTTGCGACATCTTGATATTAGAGGTACTGTTTTGAAAGATATGCCTCGAGGAATGAGCAAATTGAAACATTTGCAGCTCTTGAGTGATTTTGTTTTGGGGGAGCATGAAGAGAATGGGATAAAGGAATTGGGAGAACTTTCAAATCTTCATGGATCACTATGGATTAGCAAATTGGAGAATGTTACCAGTATTGGTGAAGCCAGGGAAGCAAGGATAATGGATAAGACCCACATTGAAAAATTATTCTTGGAGTGGTCTTCTGATGGTGATATGGTTACAATGTCAACGCACATCGAAAGAGAAATATTTGACAAGTTACAACCTCACAAAGACTTGAAAGTGCTCATGATTAAGAGGTACAGGGGTACTAGATTTCCGGATTGGGTAGGACATTCTTCCTACCACAATATGACTCATGTGATACTTGATTCTTGTAGCAATTGTTATATGCTCCCTTCGCTTGGACAACTACCCTCCCTGAAATCCTTGGAGATTGTAGATTTTAATGGGCTGGAAATTATTGGTGGCGAGTTTTACAAGAATGATAATGATGAATCTTGTTTGGCAACATTCTTTCCATCCTTGGAGACTCTGTCATTTCATAGAATGCCTAGTTGGGAGGTGTGGCGCTCACATGAGTGTAATGCTTTTCCTCAACTTAAAGCGCTTACAATAGGTGATTGTAGCAGCTTCAGGGGAGATCTCCCTAGTCACCTTCCTGCTTTGGAAACACTTGCAATTTATAGTTGCAATCAGCTTGTTTCTTCTCTCCCAAGGTCTCCAGCAATTCGGGAATTAACTATACATGAAAGCAATAAAGTAGGGTTGCAAGAGTTGCCGATTTCGCTACGATCCCTGTCAGTCACAGGACGCGAGTTGGTGGAGTCCGTTTTTGGAGCCATGGCCATCACCCAGCCAACTTGTCTTCATTCTTTGAGGATCTCAGATTGTCCATCTGCCTTGTCGTTTCCGGGGGATATTTTACCACAATGTTTGAAAGAGCTATTTATCCAAAATTGTGAAAAGCTAGAATTACCAACGCAACACGAGTTACTTGAGTCACTGATAATAGAAAACAGCTGTGATTCAGTTGTATGCTTCTCATTGGAGACCTTTCCTAATCTCAAGTGGCTGGAAATTAAAAAATTTGAAAATATGGAATCTCTTTCAGTGTCACAGGTTAAGGTTAATGCTCTTAGCTCTCTCTACATTGATGAATGTCCGAATCTTGTATCTTTTCCCATAGAAGGATTTGCTGCGCCCAACTTGACATCTTTCGGGATCGGCCATTGCAACAAGTTGAAGTCATTGCCTTGTCAAATGAATACTCTTCTCCCAAAGTTAGAATATCTGAGAATAAGAAATTGTCCAGAAATTGATTCGTTTCCACAAGGGGGGTTGCCGCCTAACTTGACAACACTTGGTATCTTTAATTGCGTGAAATTATTGAGCGGCCTATCATCTATGGGCATGCTTCAGGGTCTCACTGATCTTTCGATTAGGGGTGGATCATCATCATGTGAGAGTGTAAAGTCATTCCCGAAGGAGGGTTTGCTGCCTCAGCTTTCCTCCCTTAACACTCTGTCGCTGTTTGAATTTGAAAATATGGAGACGTTGAACTGCAAGGAGCTTCTCCACCTCACCTCTCTCCAAACATTAAGAATTGAAGATTGTCCCAAGCTGCAGAATATGGCGGGAGAAAGGCTGCCTCCCTCTCTCATCAAACTCGATATCGTTACAAGTCATTTGCTGGAAGAACGGTGCAATACAAAGCACCCGCAAATTTGGCCCATAATTTCCCACATCCCAGGCATTCGAGTTAATGGGAGATGGGTTTCGTGACGTGGTATGCTCAACAGGTAATTCTGACGCACGTGATGATACCTCAATTTCATTCACCTATGCAATATGCTTCATCCCTATCGTTGCTTCACATTTCTAATGGATTTGTCTTTTTGTTTTCTCTCTCTATATTTCATTAAGAAATACATTCGCCAACTTCAACAGAATCTGTTCATCCGGGCTTAATGAAGCAAGACTGCATCAAGTTTTGTTGCTTCAACAAAATCTATTTAGAAATAAAATAAAAAAAATTATAAATGCGGTGCTAATAACATTTATAGACTGCATCTCCCAAACATCACACTAACACCCCATGTATGAAGGGAGGGTCTTATCTGTCCCGCTAAGGCTAAAGATGGTAATTTACACTCTCTCTGTTCCACATATTATGACTCATTTGCTTTTACTAGAAGTTTAAGATGATTCTTATGTTCTCATAAAGAACATCATATATTTCTACGTAATTCTATTTAATAGATTAATATATTAGATCAAGAGTGTTATTTTGAATACTGGCCCTATCTTTTTTGAATTGAAAAGAAAAAGTAAGGACATATGTGAAAAGAGTAAAGAATTTACTTTTGTCTTTCAAAATGAGACACATATGTTTTTGACTTCCCAAAATGAAAAGCGAGCCTTACAAATTGGGACAGAGGGAACATTCTGCATTTTTACTCCTTTACAAAATAGGAATATGGATTTGTCAGGTCACTGATTTTAGACATCTTTGCTAATAATAGTCTGCAATCCACCAATCCAAAGAATGAAAGCACTGATGACTTTTTGTGATGTTCTAATATTTGTCATATCTTTTGTTGTAGAGTTGAATGATTCATGAAGAAGGAATCGGCATGTTCAAGCTTAAAAAATAAAAGGCTCAAATTATTATTCTGTAAGTTCCTTTATGTGGGTTGAAATCTGCATTTATTTGGTACTCATCAGAGAAAATTTAATTGTGCAACGTATAGAAAGTTCTTTTAGAATAATTGATTATTTGTTTCTGTTTTTTTTTTTTTGCTAAAAATGATTTCAATTTCTCTAGTTATAAAACCTTTACAATTTATACTTTATAGCTTGAGCATGTAATTGTATGGTGTGATGTTTTTACTTTAGACTCTAGCTGATGAGATAAGGTTTTCCTTCTAAGCCTAATTTGCATATTCCTATTTGAATATTTGATAACATATTGTGGTCTTAATGATTATTTGTGGACATTATAATATACTTTGATTTGATATTGGTATTGTCTGTCCTTATTTCAGATATAGTAACTTTTGGGATTTCTATATTCAACAAGCAGCTGATTTGTAACTGAACAGTGCACAGAAGTAACTACAAACTGGATGGGTCCAGAGATATTGTTTTATTGTACATTACTCTGATGTCTTGTAGCGGTTCTTATGGATATAGTTTTTCCAACAGTGCCGAAGTGATACCAGCTACGATCAAGAATTTCTTTTTGATATATGCAGTTTGAGTTGCATTGTCAAAAAAAATGTGTGCAGTGAAGCCTCTTTGGTGGGCTTGTGAACAAGTAAGCACCTACTGAAAATTTTGTTGTATCTTTTTATAGTTTGTCCTGCAGATCACTTGTGCAATGTGTTTTATTTTTTTTTTAACTATACAGACTACGAATATAGCTAAAGGTTTTTATCTTCTTGTACGCAGTTTCTACTTATGGGCAAAGCGTTGGACTCCAAATGTTGGGCTGGGTTCCCTCTCATTAGAAGGAAACCCATTGTAATTATGAGCCTAAAATCAAATTGTAATGGAAAGCATTTTGGTCTTTTTGCAGGGGTAATTTGTCGTTAGTTATGTATTTTATCAGTGCATTTTCACTACTTTGTACAATTTGTATTTAAGTTCTTAATTGTTACTGTATCTATCTGTGGTGCCTATAGGTGCAGGGAAAAAATTTGTATTTAGTGATAGTGGAGATGAATTATATTCAGTGGTTTTTACTTTTCATATTAAAGGGTTTTTCATGTAAAAATTGGTTTGTGTTATTGTGTGTAGTTTTGGTCTTAGTATTAACATTTATATTAACATTTGATTGCTCTTAACATTAATATTTATATTTTGTGATGGTATTTTGATCTTCTTGATTTTAGTATCGTATAGAATTTACTCATGGGGAAAAAGTCGTGTTTGAAAGGAAAGAGAAAGAATTTCAAGGAATAATTGATTTTTTTTTTTCCACATCATTTACACATTTTGTGTAGACACATTATTCTAGTTACAAAATAGATATTTATCAGCGTAATTAGGAATTATACCAATCTTATAATTTGCCTAAAATAATAAGTCAATCCTATAATATATTTACAATAACTATTGTATCTATAAAATTCTCTACTTATATAGGGCATACAATTAAAAATATAACATCATAGCAAATCTTCGAGAATCTCAACACTTTCCTTCAATCTTCATGAAGATATCACTCATGGCTAGTTCCCTCAATATAATCTGTGTTGAGGGAACGGATCTACAATTTTTCTATAACTAAGTTTATGGAATAAGTACATTACATACTTATTGCTTGCATATCGATAATAATTTTTTTGAGAATTAAGATAAAGAGATAAAGAATAAATTAAAGATTAGTTACATAATAACATAAGTAAGAGCTATATGGAAAATGAGTCCATCAGAGGTTAATCCTATAAGATTGCAAAAAATACAAGTAAAATAGTAGCTAAGTACATATAAGCTGCAACTACATCAAAATAATGATCACTACAAGTTAGATTCGACACACACGCATACTCAATTGATGATGCCAAGGTGATGATCATGCAAAAAAAAAATAAAATCCATTCAGCTACTAGATGGTCATCCAAACAAATGAATGAAAACTTTACTTAGTTCCTCGTAAAAGATCATGAAAATAGCCGCTCATTTCCGAAAAATGCAACCAAGGACATCTCACCGAGTCATTTTTCTCTTCCAAATATTAGCTTTTTTCTCTCACCAGAGTCTTTGGCTGGATGGATGAAAGTTAATGTTGGTGGAGCTAGTTCGAATGGAAAGTTTAAATCTGGTTGTAGTGGGGTGATAAGGAATTGGAATAGAGATCGGGTAGTAGGTTTTACAAAGAATCAAGGGCAGGGGAAATTCGTTCAAAACAGAACTATGGAGCTTCCTCTTGAGTCTCACTGTTGCCTGGGATCAAGGCTTTAGAAGCATCTTTATCGATGGAGACTCTACCCAGGTTTGGAATTTTATAGAGCAAGATGGTCAACATGATCATCCTCTAGCTCACATTGGAAACACAATGTGTGTCCTCCTTGAAAGAGACTGGATAGTGTAGATCAAGCATACTCTTAGAGAAGGGAATGTTGTGGCTGATTAGATGGCACATAAAGTTTTATCTACTGAAAATAATGTTCAGTTGTTTTTTAACCCACCTTTGGGGTTCAGTTGTTTTTTAACCCACCTTTGGGGTGTAGTAACTTACTTTGTAATGATAGTATGGGTGTTGGGACACCTAGGGTAGCTTGTTAGCTTGCTCTGTTGTTCCTGTTTTCCAAAAAAGGAAGAAACAAAAATTAATAAAAAGGTCAAAATTCTGTTTTTTTGAAAAACTTAATTTTTTGGCTTTTGAAAAAAGGTGAAGTCAAAAGCAAGTCAAGTACCCTCTTGATTTTACCTATCACTTCTTTCTACATCTCTCACTTTTGTTTTCAATACTCTCCTTTGTTTTCATATTCTTCTCAAGTTCATATCACTTCTCACTCTACTGTGGGCTTCTCTGCTTTGAAGGTACTTTCCCTGAGATTTTACATTGCCTTGGTCATCTTGTTGGGTATGGCCCGTAGAGATCTGGTATTGTTGTGGGCCTATGATTTATTATAACTTTTTCTTTTTCTTAGTAGTTTGGGCTTGGGTCCATGAATAGCTGCTGTTAGGATTTTCTAAATCCTATTTATATTCCCTTGTAAATTGAGTGACTTGTAACAAGTGGCGGTGAAGTGACTATAGGACTGACAAGTTGGACGGAGTCTATATTGGGTGAACCAGGATAAATCACTGTGTCAATTTCTCTTTTATCGCATTCTCTCTTTCTCGACCATTTTGAATCAATCCACTCTTAAGGTATTCTTTTTTTCAATTTTTTTGCAATGGTTATTTTTTGTTTTCAATTTCTAATATTCAAGACAAATTTCTGATTACATATTGTTGAAAAGCTTATCTAGCTAGGTTTTTCCTTTTGTTTCTTTTTGTGTTTTCATGATTATTGATATGATTCTTATTATTTTATTAAAAAAATAAACACAGTTACCGTCTCAGAAAATCCGAGAAACATGGATACGAGATATGTTGGTAGAGTTGTTTCTACATGTTTGTTTCATAGTTTAGATTTATGGTAGTGGTCCTTTTGCTCTTCCTCTTGATGTTTATAAAGAGCAACATGGAAGGAATAAGGCTCTTCAGTTTGATTAATTGATGACCTTGTTGATTATCTTGCTTTTAGGTGTTTAATAAAATGACCCAAAGGGATAGGTTGACAAAATTATGTAATGTGGCAGCACTTAATATGTTCACAATGTTTGCATTTTGCAAGCTTGATTTAAGGGTTTTATGGTTATTATGTGGTAGGAAAAATGATTGTGTAATGTTATAGAGATTCGTTTTGCGTGCCATATTTTTTTCTTTTCTTTTTTATTTTAAAATGTGTGGGCCCCACAAAATGTTGTGTGTAGGAAAGTTTGTTGTGTTATGTTAAAGGAGGAAATGAAAACCCTTGATTTAAATATTGTTCCGATGCAACTATATTTTGGTTGAAAGATATTATATTGGTCACTTTTATTCGTTGCTATAAAATTCTTGAGGGACATTTGGTAGAGGAGAAATTTTTTTGTTCTTAGGAATCACAATTTTGAGGAATATGCTGGGAAAGTGAATTTCTCAGGAATGTTATCAAAAAGCTATTTGGTAGGCCAAAATATTCATAAGAATATTGGCTAAGGTTTCCTACTTTTATGTTTGGTTGATTGTTAATGATTTCTGAGAATGTGAGCTAATTTCAATGTTATTAAACCCGGACCGGTGATCGACCCGGTCGGGATACCGCGTCAGTGGGTCACTGGTTCAACCGCATGAACCAGATATGTATATAAATTTATATTTTATATTTAATTATATAATAAATATTTTAAATGGTTCAAGTGAATCAAGAATTGAAAATAGCCTTTTGGTAAATACTATATTTTATATATAATATATATATTAAATGGTAGATAACAACCAACATAAAAAAACTCCCCAATGGTAATAATGAAGATTAAGAATCTTCAAGGGACTCAAGTTCAAATCCCAGCGGTAGTCGGTTGAACTTTGATAATTCAACATGCTGTGAATTTCACACAATTGTTTTATAGAGTGTTTTTTTTTTTAAAAAAAAAGAATTAAAAATTATGTTGCAAACATTATCAAACAACAATTGAAGACCATTAAACAAATAAATACTGGGCAGCATAAATAATGTTGCAGTGATTTTGCATAAATCTTAGTAATGAACTAAACAGGTCATAACATGAATTAAAATTTAATAAATGAGTAAAACTTGATCCATTTCTCATCGTATATGAAAAAAATAATATAATAATCATTAATATTGGTGCAAAGAATAGCTACATATGCAGAAAGAAAAATATCTCAACGAAAAAGCATTGTTGTATAGAAAATTAATGGAGGGTATTTCAGCCATGAAAATATTAAAATAAAATTATTTATGTCCTATAAATTATGTAAAAATTTCTCACTAGATGGGAATCTAAGAATGCAAACCCCTTATGGTATTATTTCATGGGATTCTTATTCTCAATTTTAATTTACAGGGATTTCATTTTCTCAGAAAATTTCAAGAATTTTTGTACCAAACGTGGATAACTAAGATTCTCAATGTCAGTTTTCTAGAAATCTAAAATATACCCCTCTACCAAATGACCCATTGATGTAGGAATTTCAATGATAGAAATGCAACTATACAAATACCCTTTTGCTGCCTCATCATATGCCTTAGATATTGTCGAGTTATCATTCCCCATTGACGTAGAGATTGTTAAGTTAACACTTAACAAACTTTATGGGAATTGATGCTTCTCCTTTTGTACTAACTTTGAGATGTTGAGGGGTAACAGGGTACTTTTTTTTCCTCAAGATGGAGGATTTGAATCAGTAATGGAAGGCTAGGCTCCTGGTGGTAATATTTGATCCTCAAACTAGTTTAAGCTCAGAAGATTGTGGGTTAAGTGCAAGTCGCAAGAGGTGCAGAAGCATGGTTTTATAGTGTTTAGACAGATGTGAAAAGGAAATTAAGATGGAAAGACCAGGAACTAAAAAGAAGGGGAAAATGTTTTGAGTTGTGATCCTTGAGGAAACCAATAGTATTTACATAAGCCATCTTGATAATTGAGATTCTTAACTAAGAATATTGTGAAAGTTTTTTGTCTTAGTTTTACATGGAACCTGAATGATGGGAATCTAGGGCCCCACTTCCCTTTTATTATACTCGAAACCAACTAGTACAATGCTTTTGTACTAGTTGTACTATTGAAGGTAATTATTTCATATGTCTGTTTGGCGTTAATGTAGATGATTATTATATAGTTATTCTTATATTTTATTACAGGTAAATATTGTCTTGTTGACTCTGGAGATCTAAGTTTCAAAGGATTTTTGGGACCATATAGAAACACAAGATATCTTTTTTCCCAATTTAGGTTGGCCCCATTTTTCAGATCATAAAATGAAGCCTTTAATTATTATGATTCAAGTTTAAGGAAACCATCAACTTAACATGTTTTTCCATAAATGATATTTAGTTTAATCCACTCTAGCACATCCCATGAAGCAATAAACACCACTAAACAACATGGAATTTACTCCAAACACCATTTTTCTTGACATGACCGAATTGATGACAAGAGAGTTCATGATACTCTACAAGTTTCCAATGACTTTTCAATGGTTCATTCAACCCCAAAATCAATAAGAAACAGATCCAATGATCAAAATACCATCAAGACACTATGTTCATCATGATTCTCGAGCCGTTTTGTTAACTTACATATGGTATTTAAAGTGCAGAATAATTAAATTCTGAAGCGGAAGACTTAAGCAATTATTTCATCGCTAATTAAATAACTAGGTGACTTAAATTTTTTTCTTTTAAATTATCTTTACGTATCGCCGTGCATAATTTATTTTTGAATATAACATAATCTATACATTCTCATACCCTATGTAGCACGGACACCGACACGGGACACGTGACACGATACGACACGACACTCCGACACGTTAATTCTAAAAAATGTTGGATTTCGACACGTTAGGACACGTTTTGATATTAAATAATATTTTTAATTTATGTAGTGTATATTATATTTAATATTCAGTAATTTAACAAAAAAATGAATCGAAACTTGTAATATTCATAAATTTTGCAAAGAAACATAAGATATCCCAAATATTTATATTAAATTCAATAAAATGGTAATCGCAATCCAATGAATCTAATAATTGGAACTAAAAACTCAATGCAATGCAACCTTTGAACCTTTTTTTGAATTTTTATAACGCATGTTGAAGTGTCGGGGAGTGTCGGAGTGTCCAGTGTCGGGAAGTGTCGGACACGACACGTCAGGATTTTTGAAGTGTCGGTGCTTCATAGCTCATACCTACATAGAATTCATAGTTAATAAACCCGTGACCATAATTAATGATCAAATTACTATATGAATATGATAACGAATACCATTTCGAACAAAGTCTTTACGGACAACATAACGGATGTAAATTGGACTAATCCAGAGATCAAATCCCACTTCTTACATAACACCTGATAAACATAAAAGTCCAATCCATATATATACATATATACCAGAATATGGCTCTGTGTCACTACTGATATCAACCTACTTAACAACATACACCTTATACATAATCTTGTCATCTGTATACAATAATCTATAGGCTACATATGCCTCTCAAAATGGAAATCCATACTATACATATGCATGAACATAACATATCATGCTCAACAAAACATATACGTATATAGTGATGCTTCAGAATGCTACACTAGCTAACTGCTCCAACTAGTATCTCTAGCCATCCTGAACTGGTCTCTTGCCCTGTGAGGGTTCTCCTGTATATGTAGTACCTGAAAAGTAAGTTCCCACACGGGGTGAGATTAACCATCTTAGTAAACCCAGGGTTTATGGAGTAATCTCCACCTCTGAGTTCACTTCCTACATAATTGTTAGATAACATAGCATAGAATACACCATACATTCATACCCATACATAGACTTCTAGAACTATACTCTAGGGGTTGTATCCCGCTGACACGAGCTGTCGAACTCGCGCAAATTAATTAAATCAGGTTTATTAAAATTTTGTAGTAAAGCGCCAACCTGAGTCATCTCTCAAGGAGTTTGCAAGGAACTTAATCGCTCAGTTATAAAAATAAAAATAAAATGGAAAGCAAATGGAAAAGGAAACTAAATAAAACGGAAACTAAATGAAACAAAAACTAAATAAAAACAGGAATCAAATAAAAATGGAAACCAAATAAAAAAGGGAACTAAATAAAAAGAGAAACTAAGGAGAAACGAAAATTAAAGAAAAATGGAAACTAAAATGGGGTGTTTTAATATGATTATCAATTTAAACGGAAAAGAAAAGAAAAGAAAAGAAAATAATAATAATCAAATTAAAAGCAACAAACCTAAAAATTAGGATTCCAAGAATATCCATCATTGAACAAATAATTACCAAGTCGTGGTTCACCTTAAGCGAATTGGAGTCCCTACATTCGCTTAGGAACCCCTCTCTAGACGATCCGCCTAGCCTTTTTTCGAATACGACGCCTCTACTCGCGCAATCGCGGAGCATCAACCCGTTCGACTTGAGTTCATTGGGTTAATCAACTTAACCATTAAATCTAATGGTTAATCTCCTTCTCAAGAACGCAATCACGTATCTCAAATTGAACACCCACAATCGCGCGATGTCGAACTGAGTTGGAAAGATCAAAAAATTGGGTTCAAAATGAGGCGCGGATCCTCATGATTCAACCATGGAATCCTTAACCCTTGGGTTGATTAAGGAAAATAAGAGAGAGAAAAAGATAAAAATTATATTAATTTCAAAACTGTAAAATTCCAATTAAAACGAAAAAGATGATCCTCAAGATCCCTGCTCTCGCCCTTTTAACCACTAATCAAGCTGAACTTCAGCAGTCCAAACGTCAAGATAAATTTCCAGCAAAACATGTCCATCTTGAGCTCAGGTTTCGACCATCTTTCCATCCGAATTGAGATATGACCAAAATACGAAACTCTTTTATTTGACGAAATTTAATTAAACCCAATTAAAATCTAGAATTCTAATTTGACCCAAAAAAACCTTTACTTAACTCAAATAAATCCTAAAAATATTAAAAAGAAATAATAAATAAGTGTAATAAAATAAAAATAAATAATAAAAAAAATCTCAGTGGCTAATAAACATAGTCGAGCCTAAACAATTTTCCCAAGCAGTATTTGGTTTGGAAACTTTCCACGAGTCTGTCTTCGTCTATGTCAGGAGCATCTTTAAAGCAAGAATTAAAAAAAAAAAAAAAAAACATATTTCAGAGACTGGTGGCGAGCAATTCCACCCACACAAATTTTTTAAAATATCTCAGTGACCCATTGACGTGAGCATGTGAAGTCCATGACTTTGGCCAAGAACTTATATGAGAACATCTTTATACAAAATACACTTCGTAAAGAACAGAGATTAGTGCAGAGACTACAACCAATTCCTTACTTTTTCTGTCCTTAAATCTGATCACCTATTCTTGATATTATGGCGGGTGCTCTTGTGGGTGGAGCTTTTCTCTCTGGTTTTATTAATGTTGTTTTCGACAGGCTCTCTTCCCCTGAGGTTGCTAACTTCATCCGAGGCAAGAAGCTTGACAGCAAGTTGATTCAAAGATTGGAGACTACCCTTTATGCGGTTCAGGCTGTGCTTAATGATGCTGAGCATAAACAATTCTATGATCCCGCTGTGAAGAAGTGGCTCGATGATCTCAAAGATGCTGTTTATGTGGCAGATGATTTGTTGGACCAAATTTCTACTGAAGCTATCACTCAGAAGGAGGTAAGTAACTTTCTGTCTCGATTTCTCAATTTGAGAGATAGGAAAGTGGTAAGTGATATTGAAGACATCACTAGCAGGCTAGAAAGTATCGTGAGATACAAAGATATTCTTGGCCTGAAAGAGATTCCCGGAGAGAACATGTCATGGAGAACTCCATCAACGTCTCTAGTAAAAGGGGATATATATGGCAGGGACAATGACAAAGATGCCATAATCAAAATATTAAATGACAATAGTGAAGAGAACTTATCCGTGATCCCTATTGTGGGCATGGGTGGGGTTGGAAAAACCACTTTAGCCCAATGGGTTTTCAATGATGAAAATTTGATGAAGGGGTTTGATTTAAAAGCATGGGTTTGTGTGTCTGAAGAATCTGATATTCTTAACATTACAAGGACTGTAATAGAAGAACTTGCTCGTGGTAATTGTAATGTGAAGAATTTCAATATACTTCAACTTGATTTGAAGGAAAAGCTGGCAAGAAAGAAATTCTTTATTGTTCTGGATGATGTTTGGAATATTGATCATCATGGTTGGGATAGTCTGAAAGCGCCTTTTCAATGCGGAATGACGGGAAGTAAAATTCTTGTAACAACACGTAGCGAAAAGGTTGCTTCAGTAATCCAAACTCGTCCACCTTACCATCTGCACGAGTTGTCTGATGAACATTGCTGGTCAGTCTTTGCAAAGAAGGCACATTTTCCCGAATCTAATGGTGATTCAACTCTAGAAAAAATTGGCAGAGAGATTGTTAAGAGGTGTAAGGGTCTACCTTTAGCTGCAGAAACCCTTGGTGGGCTTTTACAAACAAGACATGATATCAAGAACTGGAATTCTATATTGACAAGTGAGATTTGGGAATTTCCTACACAGGATAGTAAAATTATTCCAGCATTGAGAATAAGTTATTACCATCTTCCTCCACATTTAAAATGTTGTTTTGCTTATTGTTCATTGTATCCCAAGGATTATCAATTTCGTAAAGATAAATTAATCTTATTATGGATGGCAGAAGATCTTTTACGGAGACCAAAGACAGGAGAGACACTAGAAGATGTTGGTTCGGAGTGTTTTGATGATTTAGCTTCCAGGTCATTTTTCAAACTAATTGAACAATATTTCGTGATGCACGACCTGATGCATGACTTAGCAATATCAGTTGCAGGGGACTTCTATTTTAGATCAGAAGAACTTGGGAAAGCAGACAATATTAAAATTCAGACTCGTCATTTGTCATATGGAAGGCTGAGTCATCCCATCCCAAAAAATTTTGTTGCCATTGATAAATTAAAATCTTTGAGGACTTTTCTGCCAATCAATTTCTCAACTCCTCCATTCAGCTTTGGAAGTGCAGCGTTCATCATATTATCAAAGTTTAAGTATCTAAGGGTTTTGTCATTTTCTAAATTTGAGGAACTTGATGCATTGCCTGATTCAATAGGTGAATTGATCCATCTGCGTTACTTGGATCTCTCTCATACAGATATCAAAACATTGCCAGGATCATTGAGTGACTTGTACAACCTACAGACATTGAAGCTCTTTTGTTGTGATAAGCTGACTATGCTGCCAAGTGAAATGCAAAATCTTGTGAACTTGCGACATCTTGATATTAGAGGTACTGTTTTGAAAGAGATGCCTCGAGGAATGAGCAAATTAAAACATTTGCAGCTCTTAAGTGGTTTTGTTGTGGGGGAGCATGAAGAGAATGGGATAAAGGAATTGGGAGAACTTTCAAATCTTCATGGATCACTATGTATAAGCAAATTGGAGAATGTTACCAGTATTGGTGAAGCAAGGGAAGCAAGGAAAATGGATAAGACCCACATTGAAAATTTGATCTTGAAGTGGTCTTCTGATGGTGATATGGTTACAATGTCAACGCACATCGAAAGAGAAATATTTGACAAGTTACAACCTCACAAAGACTTGAAAGTGCTCGCGATTGAGAGGTATAGGGGTACTAGATTTCCAGATTGGGTAGGACATTCTTCCTACCACAATATGATTCATGTGAGACTTGAGTCTTGTAGCAATTGCTATATTCTCCCTTCGCTTGGACAATTACCCTCCCTGAAATCCTTGGCGATTGAAGATTTTAATGGGCTGGAAATTATTGGTGGCGAGTTTTACAAGAATGATAATGATGAATCTTGTTTGGCAACATTCTTTCCATCCTTGGAGACTCTGTCATTTGATAGAATGCCTAGTTGGGAGGTGTGGCGTTCACATGAGTGTAATGCTTTTCCTCAACTTAAAGAGCTTACAATAAGTGATTGTAGCAGCTTCAGGGGAGATCTCCCTAGTCACCTTCCTGCTTTGGAAACTCTTGCAATTTATCGTTGCAATCAGCTTGTTTCTTCTCTCCCAAGGTCTCCAGCAATTCGGGAATTAACTATACATGAAAGCAATAAAGTAGGGTTGCAAGAGTTGCCGATTTCGCTACGATCCCTATCAATCAGAGGATGTGAGTTGGTGGAGTCTGTGTTTGGAGCCATGGCCATCACCCAGCCAACTTGTCTTCATTCTTTGAGGATCTCAGATTGTCCATCTGCCTTGTCGTTTCCGGGGGATATTTTACCACAATGTTTGAAAAAACTGTTTATCCGAAATTGTGAAAAGCTAGAATTACCAAGGCAACACGAGTTACTTGAGTCACTGACAATAGAAAACAGCTGTGATTCAGTTGTATGCTTCTCATTGGAGACCTTTCCTAATCTCAAGTGGCTGGAAATTAAAAAATTTGAAAATATGGAATCTCTTTCAGTGTCACAGGTTAAGGTTAATGCTCTTAGCTCTCTCTACATTGATGAATGCCCGAATCTTGTATCTTTTCCCACAGAAGGATTTGCTGCGCCCAACTTGACATCTTTCGTGATCGGCCATTGCAACAAGTTGAAGTCATTGCCTTGTCAAATGAATACTCTTCTCCCAAAGTTAGAATATCTGAGAATAAGAAATTGTCCAGAAATTGTTTCGTTTCCACAAGGGGGGCTGCCGCCTAACTTGACAACACTTTTTATCTTTAATTGCGTGAAATTATTGAGCGGCCTATCATCTATGGGCATGCTTCAGGGTCTCACTGATCTTTCGATTAGGGGTGGATCATCATGTGAGAGTGTAAAGTCATTCCCGAAGGAGGGTTTGCTTCCTCAGCTTTCCTCCCTTAACACTCTGTATCTACGGCAGTTTGAAAATATGGAGACGTTGAACTGCAAGGGGCTTCTCCACCTCACCTCTCTCCAAACATTATCAATTGGAGATTGTCCCAAGCTGCAGAATATGGAGGGAGAAAGGCTGCCTCCCTCTCTCATCGAACTCGAGATCAACGGAAGTCCTTTGCTGGAAGAACGGTGCAATACAAAGCACCCGCAAATTTGGCCCATAATTTCCCACATCCCAGGCATTCGAGTTGATGACAGATGGGTTTCGTGACGTGCGATTCTGAACAGGTAATTCTGATGCACATGTCCTCCCCTGATGATACCTCAATTTCATTCACCTCTTCAATATGATTCATGTCCATCGTTGCTTCACATTTCTAATGGATTTATCTTTTTATTTTCTCTCTCTATATTTCATTAAGAAATACATTCGCCAACTTCAACAGAATCTGTTCATCCGGGTTTAATGAAGCAAGACTGCATCAAGTTTTGTTGCTTCAACAGAATCTATTTAAAAATAAAATAAAATAAATTATAAATGCGGTGCTAATAACATTTATAGACTGCATCTCCCAAACATCACACTCACACCCCATGTATGAAGGGAGGGTAAGGCTCAAGATTAATTGACACACAAAATTTTGACTCGTTTGCTTTTACAAGAATTTTAAGATGATTCTTATTAAAGAACATACATTTCTACTCCTTTAACATGGTGAAACAGGATTTGTATCTATATTTTGACATTCTGTATCTTGACAAATACATGTGTCACCGATGACCTTTTTGTCTGCTTCTACCCCTCCGTTACAAAATAGGAATGATGTATTTGTCAGATTCATTGATTTTAGACATGTTTGCTAATAATATTCTGCAATCCACCAATCCAAAGAATGAAAGCACCGATGACTTTTTGTAATGTTCTAATATTTGTCATATCTTTTGTTGTAGAGTTGAATGATTCATGAAGAAGGAATCGGCATCAGAAGTGCAAGCTTAAAAAATAAAAGGCTCAAAGTATTATTCTGTAAGTTCCTTTATGTGGGTTGAAATCTGCATTTGTTTGGTACTCATCAGAGAGAATTTAATTGTGCATATCTTTTAGAATAACTGATTATTTGTTTCTATTTTTTTTTTTCTAAAATGACTTCAATTTCTCTAGTTATAAAACCTTTACAATTTATACTTTATAGCTTGAGCATGTGATTGTATGGTGTGATGTTTTTACTTTAGACTCTAGCTGATGAGATAAGGTGTTCTTTCTAAGCCTAATTTGGATATTTCTATTTGAATATTTGATAACATATTATACTCTTAATGATTATTTGTGGACATTATTATATACTTTGATTTGATATACTTATTGTCTCTCCTTATTTTCAGCTATGGTCGTAACTTTTGGGATTTCTATATTCAAGTAGCTCGATTTGTAACTGAACAGTGCACAGAAGTAACTACAAACTGGATGGATCCTGCAGAGATATTGTTTTATTGTACATTACTCTGATGTCTTGTAGCGGTTCTTATGGATACAGTTTTTCCAAGGGAGCCGAAGTGATACCAGCTACGGTCAAGAATTTCTTTTTGATATATGCAGTTTGAGTTGCAGTGTCAAAAAAAAAATAATTGTGCAGTGAAGCCTCTTTGGTGGGCTTGTGAACAAGTAAGCACCTACTGAAAATTTTGCTGTATCTTTTTACAGTTTGTCCTGCAGATCACTTGTGCAATGTGTGCTATTAGCATGGAAAAACCTTAATTAGATGATCTGATTGATACTATGTCCTAATTTTCATTACAATATAATGTTGTTCGTAAACTTTTATTTTTTATTTTTTATTTTTGGGCTGATATTTAAGACATTGAAGATGAGATGGTAAAGTTAGGTTCTGGGGGTATCCTAAAATCTTCCGGGGAGCTAGAAAGGATGGCAAAGATGCTGAATATGTTCCTCAATTTATTAAATTGTTTATATCGTCATGTATCTATTTTCGGTCATTTTTATAGTTCGTGCAAATGACATTCCAACAACAGAAACATTGTCTAGAAGGATATCGAGATGCCATGAGACAAAAATTTCATTTGTGCCAACAGAGCATTTTTTTAATGGTGTTTTATTGTTGGGAAAAGTGTTTATATTCCTTCACTCTTACAAAGATGTGTGACCCACACCTTTATTTTATTTGTCAACTCTCTTAACTCTTTTATCTATCTCTTTCTCTCTCTTAAAATGATATAAGTTTACATCTTTTAAAATGACACACACTTTTACCCTTTGTTTTTTGTCTTAACTATACACAATTACACACTGCGAATATAGCTAAGCTTTTTATCTTCTTGTACGCAGTTTCTACTTATGGGCAAAGCATTGGACTCCAAATGTTGGGCTGGGTTCCCTCTCATTAGAAGGAAACCCATTGGAATTATGAGCCTGAAATCAAATTGTAATGGAAGGGCATTTTTGTCTTTTTGCAGGGGGAATTTGTCCTTAGTTATGTATTTTATCATTACATTTTCACTACTTTGTACAATTTGTATTTAAGTTCTTAATTGTTACTGTATCTATCTGTGGTTCCTATAGGTGCAGGGACAATTTTTGTATTCATT
Organism: Gastrolobium villosum; assembly: GCA_032173675.1. NCBI lineage: Eukaryota > Viridiplantae > Streptophyta > Magnoliopsida > Fabales > Fabaceae > Gastrolobium > Gastrolobium villosum. Next base: position 41,172 of record JAVKPL010010782.1, read on the forward strand.
GATAGTGGAGATGAATTATATTCCGTGGTTTTCACTTTTCATATTAAGGGGTTTTTCATGTAAAAATTGGTTTGTGTTTGACACGAGCTGTCGAACTCGCGCAAATTAAAAATTATTTTTAATTAGGGTTCAAAGATTTGCAGTAAAGTGGAAACCCTAAGTCGTCTCTCAAGGAGATTGAATAGGTAAAAATCGCTTATGAAAACAGAAAATAAAAAAGGGGGTTTTGGATTGAGGTTGAATAAAAGACAGAATATAAAAACTGGGGTTAAAACTTCGTAATTAAAATTAACCAACCTAGGGTTAGGGTTCCATGGACGTCCTTCATTGGATAAAAATTACCAAATTCACGGTTGATCTCAATTGAATCAGAATCCTTATTTTCAATTGAGAACAATCGGATCATCAAATCTGATGATTATTCCTTTTCCATGATTGCAATCGCGACCCTCAGATCGAATATCCACAATCGCACGATATCGATCTGAGTTAGGAAAAGAAACAAATCTGGTTAAAGAATTAGAAAATTTACCAAATTCACGATTAATCTCAATTGAATCAGAATCCTTATTTCCAATTGAGGTTAATCGGATCATCAAATCTGATGATCATTCTTCACCCATAATCGCAATCGCGAACCTCAGATCGAATATCCACAATCGCACGATATTGATCTGAGTTAGGGTAAAGAAACAAATCTGGTTAGAGATTGATCGCAGATCCTCTAAATAGATCCATGGAATCCCTTCCCCTTGGTTGATTAAAAGGGGGTTTAGCCTAGCATGGCTAGGATAAACATGATTACAAATTAAATTGCATAAAAGAAAAAGAAGAAGAAGAAGAAGAAGAAGATGAAGAACGCGAAGAACGCTTCAGAGAAAAAGTCTTGATCCCCAATTCTGAAAATTACATAATGATTCCAATGTTTTCCTTCCCTTGTGCTTCATATGCACCTAGGGTTCACAAACCAAATTGGGCTGGGCTCAATTCAGACCGGCCCGGCCCATTCGTCTAAAATGCAAAATAAAATAATAAAATAAAACTTAATTACAAGTCTAAAATCTCAGCAAAACATGTTCTTCTTGGCGTCAGAAATCGACCAGCATCCAGTCCGAATTGGGCTTTGAGCTCTGCATAAGAATTGTAGCCCTCTGTGTTATCTGAAAAACCCAACAAGAACGGAGTTAATCCGACAACTGGTGACCGAGATAGGGCCTAACAAAAGAAATAACGTAAAGATGAAAAATTCTGACAAAAATAAATTAAACTCAATCAAACACTAAAAATGTAAATTAACTCAAAACATCATTATTTTATTCAAATAAATCCTAAAAATACTAATATAGAGTAACAAATAAGTGTAATAAAATATGTGTTATCAAATTCCCCCACACTTATCTTTTTGCACTCCTGGGCAAAAACTAAAATTAAAAGCAAATACTAAGATCAACCAATCATTTCTAACAATTACCAAGCATACAGAAAATATACAAAGATCACAAGTCTTCACAGCTAAATCAATTAGGACAGAAATTCCCTAATCTCAAATCACAAGACTTGCTAATTTTTTTGTTGCACATGCCAATTACAGAAAATGATTTCACACAAGATGCTCTCAATATTTTTCTCTCAAGTGTATCAGGTAATCAGTGTATCACTCAAATCTACTCAAGAAAATCAATCTACCATAGGCTTGCTCAAATTCTACTTCTCCACTGCTACTAACACATGCATGCACAAATCAAGAGGGCTTTATGCGGGGTTGTAATGGGGCTGAGGTGAAGGTATGGATGAAATATGGGAAAAGAAGGTTAAACACCCTAGAAATCTACCAGAGCAAGGCTTAAGAACTACACAAAGATAATGAAAAGATAAAAATAAACACACATTTTTTTCTTTTTTCTTTTTCTATTTTTTTTTCTCATTTTTTTTTCTTTTTGCTTTTCCTATTTTTTTTTCTTTTTGCTTTTTCTATTTTTTTTTATAACATAGAAGAACCACATAGCAGAGAAAAGAATCACATTGTCACCCCCTACACTTAAACTTTTGCACGTCTCGGGAAAACCCCCACACCTAAACACAACATCATAGTGAAAACCATTGCTCAGTAAATCTCCAGGGTGTGGAATTAATTGGTTTTTCACTTAGGCTTGTAATGTGGCTAAAGAAATAAAGGATATAAAGGCTCAAAGAGGCTCACTAAGGGGTAATAATGTAAGGGATGACTATCTGGCTAAAGTGGGTAAAGAAAGAAATGAATGCCTCAATCATATTCATGCATGTAAGTGAAAAAATGCAGTTTCAAAAAGAATCAGAGCAAGTTCTAGAGAGCAAAGATCAAGAGCAGAAGCACACAAGAAAGAAAGCATGGCCAGAAGATATGCCATGTATACAGGCTCAAAACCTCACAAGGGGTAACCAAATCATGCAATCAGCATCACAGCATCAATCAACAAGTATTGCAATCCAAGAATTGAGATCAAAGCCTAATAGACTTTACTATCAAACATTGTGATCTAAGTCTACTCCATGTAACACTCAATAATAACCAGAAAGAAGAGGAAAATATACCTATGAAAGTCAAAAACTAAAAGAAAGAAAGAAAAAGAAAAATGCAAATAACAGAAAGAAAAGAAAAAGAGGGAAGAAGACTCCCTGGACTCCCTAAGGAGGATAAACAACATCAGTGAGTAAAGCCTCTGTCTCCATAGGTTGCTCCTGGGGTCCTTCATGAACAACTTTGAGGTGATGGCCAATCATTGTGCAACTCTTCCCCATCTGCTTATCACGCAACTTTGGGGGCTTTCTTTTCTGTGTGCATTTCTTCTTCTCTTGATCCTTTCTTCCAACCGTACGCAAACTTTTCTGCATACTAAAAACAGAGGAAGAAATTTTTGGTACCCATTTCATCTTGGGTCCATGAGAGTTAGGATCAAAATTATTACCAGAATGAGGAGTCTTGCCTAACTTCGCATTTAGTACACATTCAGAATTAACATTAATAGGCAAGTCATAATCCACAGGTAATGCACAATCACTAATCAATTCAGAATCAACCTTATCAGCCACATCATGAATTACTTTTATGCATGAAACTGAATGATCAACCTGAACCTTAGAATGCTTCATGGAATCAAATATAGTAAAATGTAAAATGCTATCACCAAATTCCATGGATAGAGTCCCAGCATGCACATCTATTTTGGTCCTTGCTGTTCTCATGAAAGGCCTACCAAGTATAATTGGTGATCTATTAGTAGCAGTCTCACTCTCCATTTCTAAAATGTAGAAGTCAGCAGGAAAAATCAAATTATTAACTCTGACCAATACATCCTCAATCAAACCAGATGGGTGAATACTACTCCTATTAGCTAATGTAACCACAATACTAGTAGCACGCAAAGGACCAAGACCAAGAGACTTATACACAGATTCAGGCATGACATTAATGGAAGCCCCTAAGTCTAGCATGCAATCATGAAAAATAGAATTGCCAATCACACAAGGAATAGTAAATGTCCCTGGATCTTGACACTTTTTAGGCATAGGCTGAATGAGTGCTGATACATTCTGACTCAGGTTAACTTGCTCATCTCCTTTCAGTCTCCTCTTGTTGGTGCACAGCTCCTTTAAAAACTTGGCATATCTCGGAATCTGTTGTATTGCATCCAGAAGAGGGATGTTCACCTCAACTTTTCGGAAGGTGTCAAGTATCTCTTTATCTTGAGCCTTTGCTGATTGCTTCTTGGACTGAGTGGCTCTTTGAGGGAATGGCAGAGGGATATGGACATCAGATGTATCAGTGATCTGCTTCTTGGAACTAGTGTCACCTCCCTTAGATGACTCAACAGCAGCTTGGTTTGGCTCCTCCATTTGCTTTCCAGACCGCAGAGTAATAGCACTCACATTTCCGCTTCCTTTTGGATTTGGAACTGTTTGGGATGGAAGGGAGCTTCCACTTGCTTGTTGATTCTGACTCATGGATGTTGCAAGTTGGCCAATCTGTGTTTGCAGATTCTGGATTGAAGACTCAGTCCTCTGCTGGAATTGCAGATTGTTAGTTGCCATCTGCTTCACTAAATCCTCCAAAGAAGGACCATTGCTACTGGCTTGCTGCTGCATTGGCGGCTGCTGCATTGGTTGCTGCATTGGTGGCTGCTGCATTGGTGACTGCTGCATTTGTTGTTGCTGCATTTGCTGTGGAGGTGCACTTTGCTGATTCTGGCTCCACTTGAGATTTGGATGATTTTTCCAGCCAGGATTATATGTATTAGAGAAAGGATTGTTTTGCTGCTGTTGGTACTGTGGATTTCCATGAAAAACTGCAGCAACAGACTGATCAACTTGGAAACCGTTGTCTTGTAGAGAAGGACAAGCATCCGTGGGGTGAGAAGGATCACAGCAGATGCCACACGGGTTGCTTGTCTGTTGAGCAGAAGGTTGCACTGTCTGTGTCACTGCCAACTGCCTCACCATTGATGTCAACTCATCAAGCCTGTTCTCTATTCTCTGGTTCTCTGTGCTTGATATTCCTCCTGCTGCCGCCACTGTTGGATTCTGCATTGGAGAAGCTTGCACTTGGAAAACTGCACTGCTGTTTGCTCTAGTGCCAAATTGTTGAGCATTGACTGCTATCTCAACAATCAATTCTTTTGCCTCAACAGGGGTTTTATTGCTCAGGACTCCTCCACTAGCTGCATCTAAAAGATTCCTATCCATAGGTAGCAACCCTTCATAGAAGTAAACAATAAGGAGATTTTCTGGAATCTGATGGTGTGGACAGCTTGCACAAACCCTTTTGAACCGCTCCCAATACTCATGCATGTTCTCCCCATTAGCCTGCTTTATGCCACTGATATCCTTTCTGATTGTGGTGGCTCTGGATGAAGGGAAGAATTTCTCCAGAAACAATCTTGACATATCATTCCAGCTTACAATGGAGGAAGGTGGCAAGTAGTACAACCAGTCCTTAGCTCCACTGTCCAATGAGAAGGGAAAGGCACGCAGCTTGATTTGCTCCTCATTCACCCCTGGTGGCTTCATAGTGCTGCAGACTACATGAAGCTCTTTCAAATGCTTATATGGATCCTCACCTGCAAGACCATGAAACTTGGGAAGCAAATGGATAAGACTAGACTTAAGTTTAAAACCAGTATCAAGATCAAGATAACGAATGCAAAAAGGCTGATAGTTAACATCAGGTGCAGACAATTGCTTTAAGCTTCTATTATCCATGGTCACAGAATCAAATAAATTACCAAAAGAGTAAACACTATGTAAAGGACTTAAACAAACAGACTCAACAGACTCAACAGATTCTAAGGTATGCTCAGGGACAACCCTACTATAAGTCAACCTACGAGCTCTACTAGCAGCATGCAATGATCTCTCTATCTCAGGGTCATATGCATAT
>JAVKPL010010783.1:12500-20000 GCA_032173675.1 Gastrolobium villosum
TTAGTGTTATAAGTCAGAATTTTTCTCTGCACAACAGCCAAGACTTGCACACAAATGACCAAGTTATGCGCATAGGGTGGAGTGTGAGGGAGGTTCACTAAGTCCACAAGCAAGACAGCTTTGTGGCAGCCAAGAAATCTGATTTTTGGGGCTGTCTTGTGCGCATAAAATGGTGAAAATGCAGCCCCAAGATCCTACTTATGATGCATGTGGAAGCAAGGGTAGGTTTGGCTCATGATGGACTGCCAAAAGCTTGCAAAAATCTGCACATGGCAGCCTCATGATGGAAGTGTAAGGTGGTTCTCCAAGTCAACACTCAAAGGCAGATTTGTGTCATAGAAAAATCTGATTATAACCCTCTCCATGTGCGCCTAATTGAGGAGAGATGCAGCCCAAATTGATGCTAAGAAGTACATGTGTCTTACATGAAAAGAAATTGAAGTCCAAGGTGCATAAACTAAGGGTGAGGTGGCGGTTTAGCAAGGGAACAAATTGGCAGATTTACCAAGTCCCATTTACTCTCTTTTTGCGCATGAATGAGTGGGAAATACCTCTAGCCATGTGGTGTTCCTTGCTGCATAAGGCAGCCTTGTTGGACAAGGCTTAGGAGAGGTAATATTGGGTTCAACATTGGGCTGAACTAGCTAGGTCCAAAAGCCTCTCTTGGGCCATAGGCCACACCTTCAATGGATCCAATAAGACAAGGCTAAGGGTGGCAAGTCCACACACACTAGCCCACACACAAAAACCTTATAACACACACAAGTCCATTAGTGACATATATATATTCCTCATATGATTAAATTCACATGTCTACATATGTATCCTCCTATGATTTAATTTAATTAATTACCTTGGTCTTATCCAAGGATAAAGATCAAACAATTAGCAGACCATCAAACCTACACCATAAATCCGAATTCTATACATGTACCTATAACATATAGTACTTATGTATATTACTAATTATGCGGGATGTTACACTCTCCCCACCAAATAGGAATTTTGTCCGCAAAATTAACTTACTTAAGAGCTAAACAGTTCTGGATATCGTTTCTGAATGTCGTCCTCGCGCTCCCAAGTGGCTTCAATTGCTGATCTGTTGTTCCATAATACTTTCACCAAAGGAATCTCTTTAGAACGGAGTCGCTTGACGGATCTTTCAAGAATTTGGAACGGTTGCACTTGATAAGTCAGATTTTCCTTTAGTTCCACTTCTTCCGGCTGTAACACGTGAGATGGATCAGAGAGATACCTCCGCAGCTGTGACACATGAAATACATTTTGATTTCCTGACAGATTGGGTGGTAAAGCCAACCGGTATGCAGACTCTCCAATCCGGTCCATAATCAGATACGGTCCTAAGTACCGTGGACTTAACTTCTTAACTCCCATTCTCCTTCCGAGTCCCGATGTAGGTGTGATTCTCAAAAATACAAGGTCTCCGACTTCGAAAGATAGGGCTTATGACGCTTGTCGTAATAACTCTTCTGTCTGGCCTGAGCCCGCTGCATATTTTCCCGAATCTTCTTTACCTGTTCGGATGTTTCTTGAATTAGATCAGGTCCTAACATACTTCGCTCACCTACTTCAGTCCAGCATAAAGGTGATCTGCATTTTCTCCCATACAGAGCTTCGTACGGTGCCATCTGAATACTGGAATGGTAACTGTTGTTGTAAGCAAACTCAATCAACGAAAGGTAACTATTCTAGCTGCCTCCTAACTCCAAAACACATGCTCGCAACATGTCCTCCAAAGCTTGAATGGTGCGTTCCGTCTGTCCATCGGTCTGCGGATGATAAACAGTACTCAACCTCAATTGGGTCCCTAATGCTCTTTGAAAGGATTCCCAGACTTAGATATAAACTTGGGATCACGATCACTGACATTACTCGTAGGAACTCCGTGCAGCTTCACAATCTCCTGCAGATAAATCCTGGCAAGCCTCTCCGTATCATACGTGGTTCTAACACGCAAGAAATGAGTTGACTTCGTTAAACGATCAACAATCACCCAGATAGAATCATATCCTTCTCGCGTCCGAGGAAGTCCAACTACAAAATCCATCGCAATACTGTCCCACTTCCATTCGGGAATCTCCAAAGGTTGAAGGAGTCCCGAGGGCTTCTGATGTTCGTACTTCACCTTCTGACAAGTTAAGCACCGAGATACATACTCCGCAATATCACGCTTCATACCCGGCCACCAAAACGGGGTCTTCAAATCATGGTACATCTTCGTGGATCCAGGATGAATTGCATACTTACCCTTGTGAGCTTCTTGTAAAACTTCTTGCTTCAACTCTTCATTCGGCACAACCAGCCGTCCTTGAAATCTCCAAACATCATTCTCATCCTTTACAACATCTTGGTTGCCAACCAAATCACGGACTAACTCTTCATCTTTCTGAGCCTCCTTAATTCTACTGATCAATTCATTCCCCACCTTTATATTTCCCAATCTTATGCTATTCCCTCTCTCGTCTACCGATAAGTTCAAGTCTCGAAAGGCCTCAAACAATTTCAATTCTTCCATCATCAGAGTTGCAGTGTGCAGTGTATTCCTACTCAGGGCGTCAGCTACCGCATTTGCCTTTCCTGGGTGGTATTTAAGTTCAAAATCATAGTCCTTCAGAAATTCCATCCACCGTCGTTGCCGCATATTCAACTCCTTCTGGTCGAATAAGTACTTCAAACTCTTATGATCGCTGAATACGTCAAATTGCGAACCATACTAGTGGTGCCTCCAGATTTTAAGTGCGAACACTATAGCTGCTAACTCCAATTCGTGCGTAGGATAATTTTCTTCGTGAGGCTTAAGTTGTCGAGATGCATAAGCTACCGCCATACGATCCTGCATCAACACGCATCCAAGTCCTTTTAGCGACGCATCACAGTATACTTCGAACCTTCGAGTAGGATCCGGAATCGTGAGTACGGGAGCACTCGTTAATCTGCTCTTTAGTTCCAAGAAACATTCTTCACAAGCTTCAGTCCACTCAAAAGGCTTGTCCTTCCGAGTGAGACGGGTAAGAGGTTGCACTATCTGAGAGAAATTCTGGATAAACCTTCGATAATATCCCGCCAGACCTAAGAAACTTCTTACTTCGGTGACAGTCTGGGGTCGTTCCCAATTCGTGACAGCTTCAACTTTGCTGGGGTCCACCGCGATACCTTCTGATGAATGACATGGCCCAGGAACTGGACCTCTTTAAGCCAAAACTCGCACTTCGACCATTTCGCGTACAACTGCTTCTCCTTCAAAATTTGCAAGACAATCCTCAGATGTTCCGCGTGCAGCTCTTCATTAGCTGAGTAAATCAGGATATCGTCGATAAACACAATAACGAACTGATCCAGAAATGGGCGGAAGATGCGGTTCATGTAATCCATGAATACCGCTGGGGCATTTGTAAGTCCGAATGGCATCTCCTGATATTCGTAGTGCCCATAACGAGTCCTAAAAGCGGTTTTCGGAATATCCTCCGGTTTGACCCGGATCTGATGGTATCCCGATCGTAAATCTATCTTGGAAAAGACTCTGGCTCCTCTCAGCTGGTCCATCAAATCGTCGATCCTCGGTAGCGGATACTTATTCTTCACCGTTACTTTGTTCAGCTGGCGGTAATCTATACACAGACGTAAACTTCCATCCTTCTTCTTAATCAAGATGGCTGGAGCACCCCATGGAGAAGTACTCGGTCTGATAAATTCCTTGGCCAAAAGCTCTTCTATCTGCTTCTTCAACTCGCGAAGTTCCAACGGCGCCATACGATACGGGGCAATGGAGATTGGTCCAACTCCAGGAACAAGTTCGATCGAAAATTCTATTTCCCTATGAGGAGGCAATCGAGGTATTTCATCCGGGAATACCTCCTCGAATTCTCTAACTACCGGTACATTCTGAATTAGATTGTCAACCGAGGTTTCAGCCTCGATCAACAAGAGATACCCTGCTGCTCCCTTGCGGAGCTCTTTTCTAACTTGCAATAAAGACAAGAGAGAGAAAGGTTGAAAATTACCATCTTTCGCATCCAGTGCGAACACCCGTGCTTGCGTAGGCTGCGGATTAGCGTTCCGGGGCATTCGTAAGTGAAATGTCCTTGCTGGCCACATCTGAAACATGCATTGTGGTTCTTGCGACAAACTCCAAAGTGATTCTTTCCACACGTAGCACAAACAGTCGCACCCTGCCGTCCAGTTGACGATTGACCAACAGTATTGCTCCCCTTAAAATTTCCAGGCCGCGCCTGCAACTGCGGACCTTGCCTCGACCCCTACCAGGTGTCGTCCTGAGGAACCTGCCTGAGTGATAGCAGTTCCGTGTGCTTCATTCTTCTCATTGCTTTAGGAAAATACTTATCCAAAAATACTTGTCTGAATAAACGTTGCCAGTCCCCCTAAGGTAGTGATAAGATCCCCTTTCGCATCGCCAGACCTTCCCCGAGTTGAACCGCGACCACCTGCCATGATTCTGCATTCACAATATCCTGAGATGAGTTGATCAGGCTCACCGCAAGTTATTCATGGCAGCAGTCCCAAGTAGGTACTCGAGTTCAATTCGGACAAGTTAACTATGCATCCGTGTCTTATCACAGAACAGTCCTAACAATCTAACTACCCTAGCTAATATATATACTTAGACTATAGCACATTTAGGCAGTCAATCAGCAGATAAACACAATCAACAATCAATTCAATCAATCACAAGCAAATCCATGGACCAAACTGCTCTGATACCAATTAGTGTAACGCCCTCCCTTGTGTGCACCCAAGAGAGTCGTTTGCTAAGCGGAATTAGAGTCTTTAACGTCACATGAGCTAACATATATTCTTTTACTAAGTACAAATCCGTACAACGTTTCCATAATTCTCCTGACTTCTGATTGGACGATAAAAAATGTTTCAAGTCTTTTAGAAAGAGCACATTTGGGGCTTCGCGTGCATATAAAATAATAGTAAATCAGAGTTCGTTTGCTCATAAAAACACCACCCGTAAGGTGCACCGTAAAAATTTCAGCACATAGGTCTTTCGAAAATTTCTTTCACAAACGTTTTCCAAAATAGCCGCTGTTCATAAAAATTCAAGATAAGATAAAGGTGATAAAGTCTACAGTCATCCAAGAGTACCAAAATATTAAACATTACAGTCATCCAATCAATCAAACAGCAACAGTGATAATCCATGCATCAGCAAGCAACAGCAAAACATCACGCCTTCAAATGCTTTTACGTCCTCCTGCCATTTTGGAAAAATAGCAGCCCCGAAGGGGTGAGAATAATCCCAGTAGTGTGGCAACAAAACCAGTAATATAACAGTATTAACTAGGCACCAAATCATAAACAGTCACTTCAACATATCCTTGTTCCTTTTCCTTTTTCTTTTTCATCATATTCATATATATAGCGCATATAACGCCTTTCCTTTTCATCATATTCATATATTGCGTATATAACGCCCTTTCCTTTGCGCTTTTAGCACCGTCGTGCGCGCACTTCACAGTGGAATCAAATATCCCTTGGCACCTGAGCTCCATGTGGATTCCATCTGTGGGCCTATGCGGACTGATGCCAAGTGTCCCATACCCCGGTACCTTGGGGATGCCTATATGATGCTTGCTCAAACACATGGTCCTGTACATAACTATTCTAAAACAAGGCCTATATGATCATGATACATGCATGTCATGCTATGCTTGCACACACAAAGCGTAAAAATGCGGTATGATGTAAGGTGCATGCTTATATACCTTTCATATAGCCATCACGGCACATATACTTTTCATATGCGTTATGCTGCCACATAACGTCTTTACCTCATAATCATATAGCCATCACGGCACATTTTTGGCAGTTTCCTTTCATTATAATGGAACATAATACTTTTACGGAATATGGAGCATCATGTCATAATTTTATACCAGTAGTCAATAGTCACATTAGGCATCATCGCCTGACACTTACCTTTGTGTGCCTTAAATATTACCAAACAGCAGCGAAGTATCTCACTTCTTAAGCGCACCTAAATCAATTACAACCAATCATTTACAGTGGCTATTTACAGCAGAAACAGTGAGCACACAGCAGTGTCTTACAGCAGCAAAACAGTGAGCATACAGCGGTGTTTTACAGTGGAAAATAGTGACCATACAGCAGTGTTTACAGCAGCAAAACAGTGAGCATACAGCAGCATTTTTACAGCAGAAAACAGTGACGTTTGTGCTTAAAACAGTGAGCAGAAACAGTGAGTTGTTCTTTTAAGACAGTGAACAGAAGACAGTGGTAGTTTCCTTAAAAACAGTGGGCAGAAACAGTGACGTTTTACAGCAGGAAAACAGTAAACATACAGCAGAAACAGTGAACGTTTTAAAACAGAAACAGTGACGTTTTACAGCAGAAAAACAGTAGCACCTTACAGCAGAAACAGTGAATGTTTAAAACAGTGACATACAGTGGCTTTTGATCCTTAAAAACAGTGACATAAATAGTGACTTTTGAACATCAAAACAGTGGCATGAGTAGTGATGTTTATGCATCAAAACAGTGGCATAAATGGTACATTTTTTGAGCATTAAAACAGTAGCATAAATCATGGTTTTTGGGCATTGAAACAGTGGCATATTATGGACTAAAACAGTGGCATTTTATGCATAAAAACAGTGGCATATGGTGACTAAAACAGTGGCATTTTATGCATAAAAACAGTGGCATATGATGACTAAGACAGTGGCATTTTATGCATAAAAGCAGTGGCATATGGTGACTAAAACAGTGGCATTTTATGCATAAAAACAGTGGCATATGATGACTAAGACAGTGGCATTTTATGCATAAAAACAGTGGCATATGGTGACTAAAACAGTGGCATTTTATGCATAAAAACAGTGGCATATGATGACTAAGACAGTGGCATTTGTGAGCAGAAACAGTGGCATATAATGTGCAGAAACAGTGGCATATATGTGCAGAAACAGTGGCATATAATGTGCAGAAACAGTGGCATATAATGAGCAGAAACAGTGGCATATAATGAGCAGAAACAGTGGCATTTGAATGGTGATTTTTAGGAACCGAAACAGTGAACATTTCACTTTCAAAACAGTGGCACACTCATAGGAAAACAGTGGCATTTGCATACAGAACAGTGGCATCTATATCCCTCCAAACAGTGGCATATTCATACAAAAACAGTTGCATATTTCTTAAGCATGACCAAGAGACTTTTATGCATACAAATCATCATGAGATAGCTCCACCATTTTAATTTTATCATGCTCACACTTGAATCCAAAACCACACATAATCAAGGAGACATTCAAGCATACATACATGGTTACAAAATGAAAGTGTTCAAAGTTCAAGGCCTACCTCTTGTAGCTCACACTCCTTGGTCAAGAATCACACACCTCCTTCTAGCTTTACAACACAACAAGTCCACACTCCCAAGAGAGGACCTATGCGCACACAAAGGTGAGGAGAAACACACTTGGACAGCTTCAA
>JAVKPL010010783.1:27500-40000 GCA_032173675.1 Gastrolobium villosum
ACTTTCCCTTTAAATATGCGCATAAGGAAGGGGCTGGCCTCATGTACAAGTGCAGCCAACATCTCCTCCTCCTCCTCACTCTCTAGCCGAACCAACAAGCACCATTGGAGAAAGAAAGACCAAGCCAACTCCCTTCTTCACTCACTCACCTCAACCGTGACCTATACACCAAGCTAGTGCAGGCCTTCTTCTTCTTTTCCTCTCACTGTCCAGCTGTGTTCCTCTCACTTGGAAGCTGTCCTAAGGTGTCCTCCTCACCATTTATGCGCATAGAACATCCTAGGAAGTGTGGACTTGTTGTGAAGTAAAGCTAGAAGGTGGTGTGTGATTCTTGATCAAGAAGTGTGTGCTACAAGAGGTAGGCCTTGAACTTAGAACACTTTCATTGTGTAACCATGTGTGTGTGTTTGAATGTCTCCTTGATTATGTGTGGTTTTGGATTCAAGTATGAGCATGATAAAAGTATAAGTATGGAGCTATTTTATGATGACTTGTATGCATGAGTTATAGAAGGAAAATCTCATGGTTATGTTTAAGTTCATGCCACTGTTTTCTTGTGTGGATATGCCACTGTTTTGAAGAGAAATATGCCACTGTTTCCCTTTGAATGTGCCACTGTTTTGAGGATAAAATGCTCACTGTTTCGGTTCCTCAAAATCACCATTCAAATGCCACTGTTTCTGCACATTATACGCCACTGTTTCTGCACATTATATGCCACTGTTTCTGCACATTATATGCCACTGTTTCTGCACATACATGCCACTGTTTCTGCACATTACATGCCACTGTTTCTGCACATTATATGCCACTGTTTCTGCACATTATATGCCACTGTTTCTGCACATACATGCCACTGTTTCTGCACATTATATGCCACTGTTTCTGCACATTATATGCCACTGTTTCTGCACATTATATGCCACTGTTTCTGCACATACATGCCACTGTTTCTGCACATTATATGCCACTGTTTTATGCATAAAATGCCACTGTTTTAGTCCATAATATGCCACTGTTTTATGCATAAAATGCCACTGTTTTAGTCCATAATATGCCACTGTTTTATGCATAAAATGCTACTGTTTTAATGCTCAAAAATGTACCATTCATGCCACTGTCTCTGCCACTGTTAATACCACTGTTCTGCCACTGTTTTGAGGCCCAAAGTGCCACTGTTTCTGTTTTAAAACGTCCACTGTTTCTACTGTAAGGTGCTACTATTTTTCTGCTGTAAAACGTCACTGTTTCGGTCCACTATTTTTAAGGAAAATACCACTGTTTCCTGCTCACTGTTTTAAAGAACAACTCACTGTTTCTGCTCACTGTTTTAAGCACAAACGTCACTGTTTTCTGCTGTAAAAACGCTGCTGTATGCTCACTGTTTTGCTGCTGTAAACACTGCTGTATGATCACTGTTTTCCACTGTAAAACACTGCTGTATGCTCACTGTTTTGCTGCTGTAAGACACTGCTGTATGCTCACTGTTTCTGCTGTAAATAGCCACTGTAAATGATTGGTTGTAATTGATTTAGGTGCGCCTAAGAAGTGAGATACTTCGCTGCTGTTTGGTAATATTTAAGGCACGCAAAGGTAAGTGTCAGGCGATATTGCCTAATGTGACTATTGACTACTGGTATAAAATTGTGACATGATGCTCCATATGCCGTAAAAAAATATCATGTTCCATTATAATGAAAGGAAACTGCCAAAAATGTGCCGTGATGGCTATATGATTATGAGGTAAAGACGTTATGTGGCAGCATAACGCATATGAAAGGTATATAAGCATGCACCTTGCATCATACCGCATTTTGTACGTTTTGTGTGTGAAAGCATAGCATGACATGCATATATCATGATCATATAGGCCTTGTTTTAGAATAGTTATGTACAGGACCATGTGCTTGAGCAAGCATCATATAGGCATCCCCAAGGTACCGGGGTATGGGACACTTGGCATCAGTCCGCATAGGCCCACAGTTGGAATCCACATGGAGCTCAGGTGCCAAGGGATATTTGATTCCACTGTGAAGTGCGCGCACGACGGTGCTAAAAGCGCAAAGGAAAGGCGTTATATACGCAATATATGAATATGATAAAAAGGAAAAAGGAAAAGGAACAAGGATATGTTGAAGTGACTGTTTATGATTTTGTGCCTAGTTAATACTGTTATATTACTGGTTTTGTTGCCACACTACTGGGATTATTCTCACCCCTTCGGGGCTGCTATTTTTCTAAAATGGCAGGAGGACGTAAAAGCACTTGAAGGAGTGATGTTTGCTGTTGATTGCTGATGCGTGGATTTTCATTGTTGCCGTTTGTTTAATTGGATGACTGTAATGATTAATGTTTTGGTGCTCTTGGATGACTGTAGTCTTTATCATCTCTTTGATAGCTTGAACTTTGATGAACAGCGGCTATTTTGGAAAACCTTTGTGAAAAGAATTTAAGTGCTGAAATTTTCACAGTGCACCTTACGGGTGGTGTTTTTATGAGCAAACGAACTCTGATTTACTATTATTTTATATGCACGCGAAGCCCCAAACGTGCTCTTTCTAAATCACTTGAAATATTTTTTATCGCCCAAACAGAAGTTATAAGAACTATTGAAATGCCTTACGGATTTGTATACTGCCATGAGATTCTTTGTTAGCTCATGTGATGTTAACGACTCTAATTCCGCTTAGCAAACGACTCTCTTGGATGCATACAAGGGAGGGCGTTACACTAATTGGTATCAGAGCCTGGTTAAACCGGAGGATATTCCGAAAAACGCTTTTAGGACTCGTTATGGGCACTACGAATATCAGGTGATCCCATTCGGACTTACGAATGCTCCAGCGGTATTCATGGACTACATGAACCGCATCTTCCGCCCATTTCTTGATCAGTTTGTTATTGTGTTTATCGACGATAACCTGATTTACTCAGCTAATGAAGAGCTGCACGCTGAACATCTGAGGATTGTCTTGCAAATCTTGAAGGAGAAGCAGTTGTACGCGAAATGGTCGAAGTGCGAGTTTTGGCTTAAAGAGGTCCAGTTTCTGGGCCATGTCATTTCATCCGAAGGTATCGCGGTGGACCCCAGCAAAGTTGAAGCTGTCATGAATTGGGAACGACCCAAGACTGTCACCGAAGTAAGAAGTTTCTTAGGTCTTGCTGGATACTATCGAAGGTTCATCCAGAATTTCTCTCAGATAGTGCAACCTCTTACTCGTCTCACTCGGAAGGATAAGCCTTTTGAGTGGACTGAAGCTTGTGAAGAATGTTTCTTGGAACTTAAGAGCAGATTGACGAGTGCTCCCGTACTCACGATTCCGGATCCTACCCGAAAGTTCGAAGTATACTGCGATGCGTCGCTAAAAGGACTTGGATGCGTGTTGATGCAGGATCGTATGGCGGTAGCTTATGCATCTCGACAACTAAAGTCTCACGAAGAAAATTATCCTACGCACGATTTGGAGTTAGCGGCTATAGTGTTCGCACTTAAGATCTGGAGGCATCACTTGTATGGTTCGCAGTTTGACGTGTTCAGCGATCATAAGAGTTTGAAGTACTTGTTCGACCAGAAGGAGCTGAATATGCGGCAACGACGGTGGATGGAATTTCTGAAGGACTACGATTTTGAACTTAAATACCACCCAGGAAAGGCAAACGTGGTAGCTGACGCCCTGAGTAGGAAGACACTGCACACTGCAACTCTGATGATGGAAGAGCTGAAATTGTTTGAGGCCTTTCGAGACTTGAACTTATCGGTAGACGAGAGAGGGAATAGCATAAGATTGGGAAATATAAAGGTGGAGAATGAATTGATCAGTAGAATTAAGGAGGCTCAGAAAGATGAAGAGTTAGTCCGTAATTTGGTTGGCAACCAAGATGTTGTAAAGGATGAGAATGATGTTTGGAGATTTCAAGGACGGCTGGTTGTGCCGAATGAAGAGTTGAAACAAGAAGTTTTACAGGAGGCTCACAAGGGTAAGTATGCAGTTCATCCTGGATCCACGAAGATGTACCATGATTTGAAGACCTCGTTTTGGTGGCCGGGTATGAAGCGTGATATTGCGGAGTATGTATCTCGATGCTTAACTTGTCAGAAGGTAAAGTACGAACATCAGAAACCCTCGGGACTTCTTCAACCTTTGGAGATTCCCGAATGGAAGTGGGACAGTATTGCGATGGATTTTGTAGTTGGACTTCCTCGGACGCGAGAAGGATATGATTCTATCTGGGTGATTGTTGATCGCTTAACGAAGTCAGCTCATTTCTTGCGTGTTAGAACCACGTATGATACAGAGAGGCTTGCCAGAATTTATCTGCAGGAGATTGTAAAGCTGCATGGAGTTCCTACGAGTATTGTCAGCGATCGTGATCCCAAGTTTACATCTAAGTTCTGGGAATCTTTTCAAAGAGCATTAGGGACCCAATTGAAGTTGAGCACTGCTTACCATCCGCAGACCGATGGTCAAACGGAACGCACCATTCAAGCATTAGAGGACATGTTGCGAGCATGCGTTTTGGAGTTAGGAGGCAGCTGGGATAGTTATCTTTCGTTGATTGAGTTTGCTTACAACAACAGTTATCACTCCAGTATTCAGATGGCACCGTACGAAGCTTTGTATGGGAGAAAATGCAGATCCCCTTTATGCTGGACTGAAGTGGGTGAGCGAAGTATGTTAGGACCTGATCTAATTCAAGGGACATCCGAACAAGTAAAGAAGATTCGGGAGAATATGCAGCGGGCTCAGGCCAGACAGAAGAGTTATTACGACAAGCGTCATAAGCCTCTATCTTTCGAAGTCGGAGACCATGTATTTTTGAGAATCACACCTACATCGGGACTCGGAAGGAGAATGGGAGTAAAGAAGTTAAGTCCACGGTACTTAGGACCGTATCTGATTATGGACCGGATTGGAGAGTCTGCATACCGGTTGGCGTTACCACCCAATCTGTCAGGAATTCACAATGTATTTCATGTGTCACAGCTACGTAGGTATCTCTCTGATCCATCTCACGTGTTACAGCCGGAGGAAGTGGAACAAAAGGAAAATCTGACTTATCAAGTGCAACCGTTCCAAATTCTTGAAAGATCCGTCAAGCGACTCCGTTCTAAAGAGATTCCGTTGGTGAAAGTATTGTGGAACAACAGATCGAAAGCTGAAGCCACTTGGGAGCGCGAGGACGGCATTCAGAAACACTATCCAGAACTGTTTAGCTCTTAAGTAAGTTTATTTTGCGGACAAAATTCCTATTTGGTGGGGAGAGTGTAACATCCCGCATAATTAGGAAAATACATAAGTACTATATGTTATAGATGTATGTGTAGATTTCGGATGTATGGTCTATGTGTGATGGCTTGCGAATTGTTGATCTTTATCCTTGGATAAGACTAAGGTAATTAATTAAATTAAATCATAGGAGGATACATATGTAGACATGTGAATTTAATCATATGAGTAATGTGAGTGTGTGTTAGAAGGCTTTAGTATTTATTGGACTTTGGAAGTGGGCTAGGGTGTGTGTGTGGACTTGTCACTATTGGACTTGTGTGATTGGGTTCTTTGTGTGTGTGGCCAATGACCCAAGGATGGCTTTTGGACCTAGCTAGTTCAGCCCAATGTTGAAACCACTTTTACCTCCCCTAAGCCTTGTCCAACAAGGCTGTCTTGTGCAGCAAGGAACACCACATGGCAAGATACATTTCACTCCTCTTTCCATGCGCATAAGAGAGTAATTAGGACCTTGAAAATCTGCCAATTTTTCCCTCTTGTTGACCGCCACCTCACCTTGTTTATGCATCACTTGATTTCAATTTCATTGCATGGAGGACACATGTGCACTTTAGCATGATTTTTAGGCTGCATACTTCCCCATTTTGGCGCACATGGGGGGGGGAGTCATGGATCAGATTTCTTGTGTCACAAAACTGCCTAACTTGTTGACTTGGAGAACCACCTTACACCTTTCATCATGAGGCTGCAATGTGCAGATTTTTGCATGCTTTTGGCAGTCCATCATGAGCCAAATCTCCCCTTACTTCCACATGCAATCAAAGAAGATTTTTGGGGCTGCAACCTCTCATCATTTGCGCACCTAGACTGCATCAATGCAGATTTTTGGGCTGCCACATGGTTGTCTTGCATGTTGACTTAGTAAACCTCTTACTTGTGCTTATGATGCACCTCCTCCACTCCATCTTATGCGCATAGCTTGGTCAATTGTGCAGAAATTTTTCTGACTTAGGACAGCTTTCAAATCTGAACATATCCCCCTCACCTCCTTGCATGTGCATAGTGTACTTTAGAAGCAACCAAATGTGCAGTCCCACCTCTTCAAGTAACCAGAATTTTCATGATGCTTAATCATGCCACTTCTCCTCACTTTCCCTTTAAATATGCGCATAAGGAAGGGGCTGGCCTCATGTACAAGTGCAGCCAACATCTCCTCCTCCTCCTCACTCTCTAGCCGAACCAACAAGCACCATTGGAGAAAGAAAGACCAAGCCAACTCCCTTCTTCACTCACTCACCTCAACCGTGACCGATACACCAAGCTAGTGCAAGCCTTCTTCTTCTTTTCCTCTCACTATCCAGCTTTGTTCCTCTCACTTGGAAGCTGTCCTAAGGTGTCCTCCTCACCATTTATGCGCATAGAACATCCTAGGAAGTGTGGACTTGTTGTGAAGTAAAGCTAGAAGGTGGTGTGTGATTCTTGATCAAGAAGTGTGTGCTACAAGAGGTAGGCCTTGAACTTAGAACACTTTCATTGTGTAACCATGTGTGTGTGTTTGAATGTCTCCTTGATTATGTGTGGTTTTGGATTCAAGTATGAGCATGATAAAAGTATAAGTATGGAGCTATTTTATGATGACTTGTATGCATGAGTTATAGAAGGAAAATCCCATGGTTATGTTTAAGTTCATGCCACTGTTTTCTTGTGTGGATATGCCACTGTTTTGAAGAGAAATATGCCACTGTTTCCCTTTGAATGTGCCACTGTTTTGAGGATAAAATGCTCACTGTTTCGGTTCCTCAAAATCACCATTCAAATGCCACTGTTTCTGCACATTATACGCCACTGTTTCTGCACATTATATGCCACTGTTTCTGCACATACATGCCACTGTTTCTGCACATTATATGCCACTGTTTCTGCACATTATATGCCACTATTTCTGCACATTATATGCCACTGTTTCTGCACATACATGCCACTGTTTCTGCACATTATATGCCACTGTTTCTGCACATTATATGCCACTGTTTCTGCACATACATGCCACTGTTTCTGCACATTATATGCCACTGTTTTATGCATAAAATGCCACTGTTTTAGTCCATAATATGCCACTGTTTTATGCATAAAATGCCACTGTTTTAGTCCATAATATGCCACTGTTTTATGCATAAAATGCTACTGTTTTAATGCTCAAAAATGTACCATTCATGCCACTGTCTCTGCCACTGTTAATACCACTGTTCTGCCACTGTTTTGAGGCCCAAAGTGCCACTGTTTCTGTTTTAAAACGTCCACTGTTTCTGCTGTAAGGTGCTACTATTTTTCTGCTGTAAAACGTCACTGTTTCGGTCCACTGTTTTTAAGGAAAATACCACTGTTTCCTGCTCACTGTTTTAAAGAACAACTCACTGTTTTTGCTCACTGTTTTAAGCACAAACGTCACTATTTTCTGCTGTAAAAACGCTGCTGTATGATCACTGTTTTCCACTGTAAAACACTGTTGTATGCTCACTGTTTTGCTGCTGTAAGACACTGCTGTATGCTCACTGTTTCTGCTGTAAATAGCCACTGTAAATGATTGGTTGTAATTGATTTAGGTGCGCCTAAGAAGTGAGATACTTCGCTGCTGTTTGGTAATATTTAAGGCACGCAAAGGTAAGTGTCAGGCGATATTGCCTAATGTGACTATAGACTACTGGTATAAAATTGTGACATGATGCTCCATATGCCGTAAAAAAATATCATGTTCCATTATAATGAAAGGAAACTGCCAAAAATGTGCCGTGATGGCTATATGATTATGAGTTAAAGACGTTATGTGGCAGCATAACGCATATGAAAGGTATATAAGCATGCACCTTGCATCATACCGCATTTTGTACGTTTTGTGTGTGAAAGCATAGCATGACATGCATATATCATGATCATATAGGCCTTGTTTTAGAATAGTTATGTACAGGACCATGTGCTTGAGCAAGCATCATATAGGCATCCCCAAGGTACCGGGGTATGGGACACTTGGCATCAGTCCGCATAGGCCCACAGTTGGAATCCACATGGAGCTCAGGTGCCAAGGGATATTTGATTCCACTGTAAAGTGCGCGCACGACGGTGCTAAAAGCGCAAAGGAAAGGCGTTATATACGCAATATATGAATATGATAAAAAGGAAAAAGGAAAAGGAACAAGGATATGTTGAAGTGACTGTTTATGATTTTGTGCCTAGTTAATACTGTTATATTACTGGTTTTGTTGCCACACTACTGGGATTATTCTCACCCCTTCGGGGCTGCTATTTTTCTAAAATGGCAGGAGGACGTAAAAGCACTTGAAGGAGTGATGTTTGCTGTTGATTGCTGATGCGTGGATTTTCACTGTTGCCGTTTGTTTAATTGGATGACTGTAATGATTAATGTTTTGGTGCTCTTGGATGACTGTATTCTTTATCATCTCTTTGATAGCTTGAACTTTGATGAACAGCGGCTATTTTGGAAAATGTTTGTGAAAAGAATTTAAGTGCTGAAATTTTCACAGTGCACCTTACGGGTGGTGTTTTTATGAGCAAACGAACTCTGATTTACTATTATTATATATGCACGCGAAGCCCCAAACATGCTCTTTCTAAATCACTTGAAATATTTTTTATCGCCCAAACAGAAGTTATAAGAACTATTGAAATGCCTTACGGATTTGTATACTGCCATGAGATTCTTTGTTAGCTCATGTGACGTTAACGACTCTAATTCCGCTTAGCAAACGACTCTCTTGGATGCATACAAGGGAGGGCGTTACAGGTATGATTTTTTGCATGCATGCTTGGAAAAACCATATCTTACTGTTCCCAAAGTTTCATGATTTTTCCGAGTGGGATTAATTTTATTATTAATTTTTCAAGAGGCGTAATTTGAGAAAATCTGAAAAAAAAATGGAAAATCGTACCCAGGCATCGAATTTTGATCTGGTTTTTTGCAAGCATCCATGCTTAAACAGATCCCCCACCCCACCCCACCCCCCTCCCTCCAAGTTTCATCGGATTTCATGGAAGGATTGATTTCTAATGAATTTTTGGAGCGGATGATGCCTGCTCCCCCAATATATGTGTATATATATAATAGCCTTACATGCAGTTGCCAGTTTCGTTCAACTAGATACCTTTTTTCTGAGGAGGAAGACGTCCAAATTCGGACCTAGAAATTGAATTCCGGTATGATTTTTTGCATGCATGCTTGGAAAAACCATATCTTACTGTTCCCAAAGTTTCATGATTTTTCCGAGTGGGATTAATTTATTATTAATTTTTCAAGAGGCGTAATTTGAGAAAATCTGAAAAAAAATGGAAAATCGTACACAGGCATCGAATTTTGATCTGGTTTTTTGCAAGCATCCATGCTTAAACAGATCCCCCACCCCACCCCCCTCCCTCCAAGTTTCATCGGATTTCATGGAAGGATTGATTTCTAATGAATTTTTGGAGCGGATGATGCCTGCTCCCCCCATATGTAATAGGCTTATATGCATTTGCCAATTTTGCACAAGTAGACCACTTTTTTTGCGAGGAGGAAGAAGGCCCAATTTGTAGAGGGTGGCCATCCGATCAAGACTAACCAGAGAATCGTTACGCCCACCCTATTTTTGCCAAATTCCATCGTTTAGACCACTTTTTCGGGGCCTGAAATATTTCTTATCGATCCCTGAACAGGCGAAAATTGAGAAAATCCGAAAAAATGGAAAAGCATACCCCGGCATCGAATTTTGATCTGGTTTCTTTGCAAGCGTCCATACTTAAATATATCCAACATCCCATCCAAGTTTCATTGGATTTCGTGGAGAATTTCTTCATTGATCTGAATAACATAACTCCACACATAACAGCCTCATTACTTTATAACTGACTCATTAATCATTGATATGAATAACATAACTCCACAAATAACAACCTCATTACTTTATAACTGACTCATTAATATCAATCAATGAATAACATAACTCCACACATGACAGCCTCATTACTCCACACATAACAGCCTCATTACTTTATAACTGACTCATTAATATCAATCAATGAATAACATAACTCCACACATAACAGCCTCATTACTTTATAACTAACTCATTAATATCATCCAAGTTTCATCCCGCATCGCAATCCTCTTCATTGATCTGAATAACATAACTCCACACGTAACAGCCTCATTACTTTATAACTGACTCATTAATCATTGATATGAATAACATAACTCCACACATAACAGCCTCATTACTTTATAACTAACTCATTAATATCATCCAAGTTTCATCCCGCATCGCAATCCTCTTCATTGATCTGAATAACATAACTCCACACGTAACAGCCTCATTACTTTATAACTGACTCATTAATCATTGATATGAATAACATAACTCCACAAATAACAGCCTCATTACTTTATAACTAACTCATTAATATCATCCAAGTTTCATCCCGCATCGCAATCCTCTTCATTGATCTGAATAACTTAACTCCACACGTAACAGCCTCATTACTTTATAACTGACTCATTAATCATTGATATGAATAACATAACTCCACACATAACAGCCTCATTACTTTATAACTAACTCATTAATATCATCCAAGTTTCATCCCGCATCGCAATCCTCTTCATTGATCTGAATAACATAACTCCACACGTAACAGCCTCATTACATTATAACTGACTCATTAATCATTGATATGAATAACATAACTCCACACATAACAGCCTCATTACTTTATAACTAACTCATTAATATCATCCAAGTTTCATCCCGCATCGCAATCCTCTTCATTGATCTGAATAACATAACTCCACACGTAACAGCCTCATTACTTTATAACTGACTCATTAATCATTGATATGAATAACATAACTCCACACATAACAGCCTCATTACTTTATAACTAACTCATTAATATCATCCAAGTTTCATCCCGCATCGCAATCCTCTTCATTGATCTGAATAACTTAACTCCACACGTAACAGCCTCATTACTTTATAACTGACTCATTAATCATTGATATGAATAACATAACTCCACACATAACAGCCTCATTACTTTATAACTAACTCATTAATATCATCCAAGTTTCATCCCGCATCGCAATCCTCTTCATTGATCTGAATAACATAACTCCACACGAACAGCCTCATTACTTTATAACTGACTCATTAATCATTGATATGAATAACATAACTCCACACATAACAGCCTCATTACTTTATAACTAACTCATTAATATCATCCAAGTTTCATCCCGCATCGCAATCCTCTTCATTGATCTGAATAACTTAACTCCACACGTAACAGCCTCATTACTTTATAACTGACTCATTAATCATTGATATGAATAACATAACTCCACACATAACAGCCTCATTACTTTATAACTAACTCATTAATATCATCCAAGTTTCATCCCGCATCGCAATCCTCTTCATTGATCTGAATAACATAACTCCACACGTAACAGCCTCATTACTTTATAACTGACTCATTAATCATTGATATGAATAACATAACTCCACACATAACAGCCTCATTACTTTATAACTAACTCATTAATATCATCCAAGTTTCATCCCGCATCGCAATCCTCTTCATTGATTTGAATAACATAACTCCACACGTAACAGCCTCATTACTTTATAACTGACTCATTAATCATTGATATGAATAACATAACTCCACACATAACAGCCTCATTACTTTATAACTAACTCATTAATATCATCCAAGTTTCATCCCGCATCGCAATCCTCTTCATTGATCTGAATAACTTAACTCCACACGTAACAGCCTCATTACTTTATAACTGACTCATTAATCATTGATATGAATAACATAACTCCACACATAACAGCCTCATTACTTTATAACTAACTCATTAATATCATCCAAGTTTCATCCCGCATCGCAATCCTCTTCATTGATCTGAATAACATAACTCCACACGTAACAGCCTCATTACTTTATAACTGACTCATTAATCATTGATATGAATAACATAACTCCACACATAACAGCCTCATTACTTTATAACTAACTCATTAATATCATCCAAGTTTCATCCCGCATCGCAATCCTCTTCATTGATCTGAATAACTTAACTCCACACGTAACAGCCTCATTACTTTATAACTGACTCATTAATCATTGATATGAATAACATAACTCCACACATAACAGCCTCATTACTTTATAACTAACTCATTAATATCATCCAAGTTTCATCCCGCATCGCAA
>JAVKPL010010784.1:0-48537 GCA_032173675.1 Gastrolobium villosum
TAACATTAACATTAAGAAAATCAACTAACACAAAGACAGACAACATAATATAAGTTCTGGACCAATGACGATGACGATGTTGGAAATAGGTTTAAGTTCGGCAACCATTGCTTCCTCTGGAGCCGGCGCATCTGATTGGTCGCCACGCGCTGCTATACATGATTCCTGACCCATATTATGACTACGGAAAACATTCAGAAGATAGATTTTGGTAGGGTTTGAAGCTAGGGGAAGGGTCCAGTTTTTAGTTTTAACGTTGTAAATTTTTTAAATCAATTTTTTTGAATAATTATTATACATTAATATAGAATAAATAAATAGCTTTAGCATAAAATAAAAATAAAACACAATAAACAAGACAGGAAAATAAAATTATAATTATTAATATATAATAAATAAAGTAAGAAGAATAGAAACAAATTTAAAAATTTGCTTAAAAAGATAGATATAAATATATAATATTTAATTTGCTTAAAAAATAACACATTAAAAGGCTTGCTAGATTGCCAGTGTTTGTAATGGATCCCAGTCTTAAATATTACAACATGCATTTGAAGAAATGGAAAATGGAGAAAGCTGTGGTTTAACATCACCAACGGATGGATGGATCTTGTGCGCAGTAACAATCTCAGAGTCATTGATACTATGCAGTTTTGGTCTTTTAGACTCAACGACCAGTTGCGTTTTGATTTTGTCAAGCTTTGAGAAAATCTTATGATGTACGTTTTTTTGTAATGTAACTTTTTTATTGAGAACCTCTTGTTCCTATGAGAAACCAATGTTTGTAGTGCGTTCTGCCTTATGATTCTTTTTTTCTTTTTCTGTACTTTCTTTCTGGTCCTCTTGGCTTTGGTGAATTATTGAGGATTGACTGTGTGTTTATCACTCTCAGGTAGGATTCTTTCTTGACTAATGGAGATTGTTCAGTCAAACACTCGTCTCGAGGCGAGGGATTGGGTTGACTCGGAGATAGCTACTTCGTCATCAAGTTATGCTGACCGGGACACTTTGTGTCGCCACTACAAATCTGAGCCTAGCTTCATGATTACTGAAAACGGTGCATATGAAGCGAAGTGGCAGCCATTCGCAGTTACGAGTGATCGTCGTGCTTGTGATGCGCCTAGTAATGCGGCGAAATCTCGGTGGCGTTTCATGGTTTACAAGACTCACTTTACGGATCAAAAAGTGAGGTTTCCACTAACTGAGTTTGAGATGGGAGTGTTATCCCACTTGCAAGTTGCACCTTCTCAGTTGCACCCAAACGCCTGGGCTTTCGTTCGGGTCTTTGAAAGTATATGTCGGTATTTCGGATGGGAATTTTCCGTGCGGTTGTTCTTTTACTACTTCTAGGTATCTTCAAAGAAGGATGGGTTTCGTTGAAGGCGGGTACCGCGTTAGGAGCGATATTTGCTCAGTATGCCAATTCGTACAAGAATTGGAAACACACCTTTTTTTGGATCGAACCCACGTTGGGCGAGGGAAAGTTTCCTTTCTTCGTCGATCCGGCGAGCAGAGAGTGCCGATTTCCCCTGTACTGGACTAAAGCCCATTATGGAATGCCCGTTGGTCGGTATTCTTCTACGTTTGGGAGTTTGACTCCTGGGGAGCGCAAGGTGGTGGACTGGTTTGTGGAAGTAAAAGGTTTTTTGGATTTGTGGCCTACGAAGCAAGTGTTGTGCCATGGAGGTGTGAAGGCGTTCTGAGTGTTTATTTTTTTGTGATGATCTTCTTTGTTGCTTCTAACGCCCTTCTTATCTATGCAGCCTTTATTAACTTTTCTTTAACTGTTTGCAGTCGGAAGTATGGTGGCTGAGTCCCTGAAGCTTGCCCGTGAGGCGGCGGCGAGGCTGAAAGCCAAGTAGGACGATGCTCCTCAAGATCAACCCAACCCTGCTCTAAAGGATACGGGCAAGGGGAAGGCATTGGCGCCCAGGAATAAAAAGGCCAAAGTTCGCTCCGCTGCTGACATTCCTGCGGGAGAGTTGAAGAAGAGGGCCAATCGCCCTATAATTAGAGATCCTACGGGCGTGGCGGGTAACTCCTCGACGAGCGAGTCAACGCTGGGATGTGGATCGCCTACTCAGGGGGGGTCTGTTCTGAAACGTGGTGCGGCTACAAGCTTAACACCAACTCGTCCTTCAAAGTCTTCGCGCCTTGAACCTTTCGAGGGTGGGCATTTTGGCGGTAGCTCCGGCGAGAGTGATCGGGCGGTCGATCCCCCTTCGACCGAGGGCGATCAGGGTCATAGGGCCTCGGAGGCTCAAGGTTCCCCTTCTGCTGCTGCTGCGGTTCCTGTTGGCAGGGCCCTTACTCTGTCAGAAAGGGACCTTGTGAGGATATCCTAACATTGGGCGTCCTAAGATGGTGGCCCCACCACGCCTGGACCGTCAACAATTAATGGACTGCACTCAAGTGGTCGTTGGTCGTATCTTTGGGATGCAGGAGATCACCCTTGCTGTAGATGAGCGGTGCTCCTTGCAGGAAGATCGCCTTGACGAGTTTGGGCGACAAGTAGAGGGTCTTACTGCTGAGGTGGGGCATCTTGGTAAAGACATTTCTGACAAGAAAACTTCTATCCAGTTGTTGTAAGAGCGGCTGACGAGGGCAGATGAAGATGTTAAGCGCCTGTAGGATGAGAAGAATGCCCTTGATAAGTCGTTGGAGGATGTCAAGAAAGAAAAGGACGTTTTCCAGGCTGAGAAGGATGAGCTGTCTGCTAACTTGTTTGCTACTCAGGTGAGTCTTCACGCCAAAGACGAGGACCTTAAGAAGGCTATCGGTCAAGTGGAAAAATTGGATGAGGCTCTTGCCAACCTGATGAATCATGCCTTTAGTAACGCCCTTCAGCAGGTTGCTGTCAGGTATCTCGATGCTGACCTGACGGGTTTCGATCCTGCCTATGATGTGGAGGGTGGAAAAATTATTGAGCGCCTTCAGGGTGACGTCGTCAAGGTGATTGAGGAGGCGTATGAAACTGATGACGATGAAGGTGCGCGGGGGGCACTTCCAGTGATGATGATCATAGGGCCAATGATGGGCGTGATGTGTCGGCTGTGTCTTCCGCCAAGATGTTGATTGAGCCTGATACGGCGGGTGAGGGTGGTGGTGTTAGCATGGTCGTTTCTGAGCAGGCGGTGGGTGTCCAAGCCCAGGTGGTGAACGCTCCAGAGGTTGAGAAGAACATGACCGGTTAGGCTGAAGATGTCGAGACGGTTATAGCTGAAGCCTAGATTTAGACTTTGTTTGCTTTTCTCCTTTTGCCCGCGGTCGGCATGTCGGCCGCAGGCTTTTTGAATATCAATGAATTTTCTTTTTCCTTCTCTACATCCTTTTTGCCTTCAAATGAATGTTTGTCAAGTCAGTTGGGCGTTGGCTGGGGGTTACAACCTTCCCAGTCCAACTGCGACGGTGGTGATAACCGTCTCGTTAGTTAGGCGTTGGCTGGGGGTGAGAACCGTCCCAGTCCAATTAAAGAGGGGGTGAGAACCGTCCCTGTAGTTGGGCGTTGGACTGGGATGGTTCCCCAGTCCAACTAAAGAGGGGGTGAGAACCGTCCCTGTAGTTGGGCGTTGGATTGTCATGGTTCCAGTCCAACTAAAGAGGGGGTGAGAACCGTCCCTGTAGTTGGGCGTTGGCTGGGGGTAAGAACCATCACAGTCTAACTAAAGAGGGGGTGAGAACCGTCCCTGTAATTGGGCGTTGGCTAGGGGTGAGAACTATCCCAGTTCAACTAAAGAGGGGGTGAGAACCATCCCTGTAGTTGGGTGTTGGCTAGGGGTGAGAACCATCCCAGTCCAACTAAAGAGGGGGTGAGAACCATCCCTGTAGTTGGGTGTTGGCTAGGGGTGAGAACCATCCCAGTCAAACTAAAGAGGGGGTGAGAACCATCCCTGTAGTTAATCATCTTTTAACGAAGCTTTGGGCGAATTGGCGATCCATTTATTGCGAACATTAAATTCTGCATCATTAAAAACCTTTCCTAGTAAAAACCCACAGGGATAAAAACATTAGAAAGGAAAAGAGTGCACGAAGTGCTACATGATGGCTTAACTATAATACTTCTTGAGTTTATCTGCATTCCATGCCC
Organism: Gastrolobium villosum; assembly: GCA_032173675.1. Lineage (NCBI taxonomy): Eukaryota > Viridiplantae > Streptophyta > Magnoliopsida > Fabales > Fabaceae > Gastrolobium > Gastrolobium villosum. The sequence continues at coordinate 4,088 of JAVKPL010010784.1, forward strand.
TTGGTATCGTCTTTCCAACCAATGTCTCAAGGGAGTAAGCTCCTTGCCCCAGCTTGTTGGTTATCCGGTAAGGTCCTTCCCAGTTAGGGGCGAGTTTTCCTTCACGGGCGTTCTTATTCCCCGCGTCTTCCCTTCGTAGTACCAACTCTTTTTCTTGAAAATTATGGGGAACGACTTTCTTGTTGTAGTTGGTGGCTGATCTTTCTTTGGTCTGGCTATCGGTCTGAGCAGCATGTCCTCTGAGCTCTTCCAATAGGTCCAGAGCTTCTTTCAAATTTTGAGTGTTGGTGATCTCGGTAACGTGTTCTCGCCTCCAGGAAGGTTCACCAATTTCAACAGGGATCATGGCTTCGGTTCCATAGGTCATTATGAAGGGTGTCTCTCCGGTGGACGACTGGGCGGTAGTCCTGTATCCCCATAGAACGTTGTCAAGGTTTTCTATCCAGGCGCCTTTGTGTGCTTCTAACTTCTTCTTAATTCCTTTCCCCAGCATTTTGTTGGCCGACTCTACGAGACCGTTGGATTGGGAGTGTTCGACGGCGGTGAAGTGGTGTCGGATCTGTAGACTGCTCATTAACTCTTGAAATTTGCCGTCGGTAAATTGAGTGCCACTGTCAGTGAGGACTTCTCCAGGGATACTAAAGCGGTAGACAATGTTTTTCCAAAAGAACCTTCTTGCTTTTTGGGATGTGATCGTGGCTAAGGGTTCTGCTTCCACCCACTTGGTGAAGTAGTCTATGGCAACAATCAGCCATTGGACTCGGCCAGCCGCCATGGGGAAAGGACCCAGAATATCAATTCCCCATTTGTAGAAGGGCCAAGGAGAGGTGATTGATGTTAACTCTTCAGGCGGCGCTCTGTGTATGTCGGCGAACCTCTGACATTTGTCACACTTCTTTACGTGCTCGCGGGCGTCATGTTCCATGGTTGGCCAGTAAAGAATAAGATAAAAAGAATAAAGAATAAAGAATAGGAATCTAATCTCAAGAATCTACGGTTATTTGTAATATTGAAAACTCAATCCCCGGCAACGGCGCCAAAAACTTGTTGCGTAATCGGCAAGTGCACCGATCGTTCCAAGTAATAAAGTGATAAATAAGATCGTCTCCACTGGGATTGGAAAAAAATTACTACTATAACCAGTCCTCTTAATTTAGATTAATCGATTTGTGTTTCCACACTATAGTAACTAAAAATGTAAAGACTTGTTTTTAGGTTTTTCTGAAAAAGACTTAAAATAAATGAAGAAATGTTTTTGTAGAAGAAGTGATGAAGAAGACTGTAGCCAAGGTACATTCACCAATTGTTCCCAATTTTACTTTGGATTGATTCATAATACTTATCGAAATTAACAACTCAGACAAATTATCATCTTTTTAGAATAATTAGTTAGATCCCAATCCCTTGGTGATCTAACCCTTTACTTCAGTTGGAACCCTAATCCCTTAGTAATCCCGCCTGAAAATAAGCATTATGTAGATAAATCCCACGACTGCAATCCATACAAGTCTATCCCTAGAACATGCATGGAGAGTCATCTTTATCCCCTTTCAGGATCAGTATTCCAATATCCCTATTGCGAACCCTGATCCCCAGAATATTATTCCCTATTAGGTTGATCAGATCTAACAGAAATAATATCAATACGTGCAAGATAAAGACGAAATATATTAAAATCAATACATATAATGATTCAATCCTTGTAACAATTGTTCACAAAGGGATCATGCCCTTGACTACAGAAATAGATCTAGCCAATCAACATCATGATCGCTGATCTGATTTCAACATGAACTGAAAATAAAATAAAAGAAAAGTACAAGAACGGAACGACGAACACGAAGAACGCCTTCCTCCTTCAGTCGAATCTGCTCCTCTAGGTTTTTTTGGTCTATATCAGATGTGTCTTTTCCTTCAAAGGTTGAGTCTCTTTTTATAAGAGACTTTTGACCTAATTTGTGAATTTGAATTCCCATCCTTTCGCGCTTCCCACGCTGACAGCGCCACTCCCGCGCTGTCAGCGTGGGAGTTTCTGCCAATTTTTCTTCTCCCACGCTGATGGCGCGGATCTCGCGCTCTCAGCGCGGGATCTTCTGCCAATTTTTCTTCTCCCACGCTCAGAGCGCCATCCCCGCGCTCTGAGCGTGGGAACCTAGGTCTCTTTTGCAATGTTTTTGCCTTCTTTTGTGTATCTTCCTTGATATTCAGACTTTGGATGTTTTTACTCTTTTTCTCTGCCTTTCTTGCATTGATTGTGTCATTTTCTTCTTCTTTTTGCCTTGTAATTTCCTATATGCTGATCGCATATCAAATAATTCCCAGATTTGAACTTTGTTGTCCCTAGCAATGTACAAGACTAAATCCAGGAAACAGATTAATCCAACATAACATTGTACAGCCAACAGATCATCATACTAAGCATGCTTGAATCAATGCGAAGAATTTTTAACAATGCCTTTCATGAAAAGATTAGAATCTAATTTGCACACCCCTCACAGATAATCAAGTAATGCTCAATACTCAAGTGTTTGGGGAAATGACAATCACTCAATCTATCACAGCAACAACATTATCATAAACTTGCTCATATTCTCAAGTTCCTAAAGATGAGGAACATTAACACATGCACAATTGATCAAAAGGACATCATAGGTTGTAATTTGGCCAGGCTAAAGGGTAGGATTTTATGGATAGTAGCTCAAGTAACAATGAGATTGAAAAATTGATAGTTTTTCATTTTTAACACCTTCAACTCATTTGTTTTGCTCCACTAATGTTCCCACATAATTTCGGGAATTAATTCCTTCAGCCACATTTTCTTTATATTCACCCTTTTTCCTTTTGCTTTTTCTTTTTATTTTAAGGGCACAATTCAGTCGCCTTTTACATTGACCTCTGTGGAGCTTACCTCAATTTCTTTGTTCTATTTCAAAAACCTCAGTGATTCAATCTCAATTAAGGTAAGACAATAGGAATATGGCTAAGCACTCAACAGGAAGTATGAACACAAAGGCTTCAGGCTCAAAGGGGTTAACAATGGAAAAATTTATTTATGTAGGTTATTTGGCCATGGTTAACAGAATAAAATTTTCCTTAATCATTTCAATCATAGCATGCATCTCAGAGAAACAGAGCAAGTTCTAGAATGTTATCAAAGTGAAGTCTCTCAAAATAAGTGTTTGGGCACAAAAACTCACTAGCTATGATGTCAAACTAGATTTCCAAAATAATCATTTAGGCATTTATTAATCATTCAAGCCTAGAAATTCAGACATACTAGTTGAAAGAAATTGCCTATACAATATCATGCTAGCAGTTTATGCATCCAGAATTTAATCAAGCATATTTGAACCTGAGAATTTTTTTCTTTTTCAATACAAGACTTCCTTTTCATGGTGTATGGTGTAGTTCCACCATATTCATCAACCTTGCAATCTTGCATTCAGCATGTATGCGATAATTCCCAGATTTAGAATGTTGCTGTCCTCAGCAACAAACTAATCTAGATTATAGCGTAGGCTGCCAGATGGAGTACACACATAATTGTTAATATCCAAAGCAAAATAATCAAGAAAATGTAAACCAATTTAAAATTCCAGCAACCTTAACTTTTTTCAACCCTGTTTTCAAAATGTAAAACTAAATTGTTTCAAGAAAATTAAACAAAATGCATTAAATGACACTGGAGGAGTAAACTCAGATGTCATCCATAAACTCATCAGCCTCAAAATCACCGAGGGTATCATCATCTGCAGTAGTGGAAGGCATAGATGGACCTTCCTGTGTACCAGGTGGAACTTGACCCATTAATCCAGCTGTGTCAATTCCCCTATCCAAGCACAGTCTCTCCAACATGCTCATCATGTAGTTGTTCTGAACTAGTAACTGTTGGAGCAACTGAGAGTCAGTAGATGTAGATGGTGCTGAGACTGGGGCAGGTGGTGGAACAGCACCGCCAGATGCTTTCCAGATAGCTTGCCTTCTGGACTCCTTCTGCATTTCATTATACTGATTTTGTGTTAGATCTGCTTTTGTCTTTACATCTCTGGGCTCATCATCTGGTATTTCTACCCCTGCTTGTATGCAAAGCTGCTCAATGAGGGAGCAGTGAGCCAGACTAAAATCTAACCTCCCATGAGTAATGATGTGGGCTATTCTATCAGACAGAATAGCCCCAATATGCAGATTGTAATCTCCCAGCAGAGTATACAGCAATACTGCCCTTTCCACATTGACATCACTTAAATTAGTAGAAGCTATGATGGTGGAATTGATGAAGGAGTGCCAGAAAATTGCTTCTTCATTGAGGTCCAGCCTATCCAATTTTTCTGGCACTTCTGGCTGGCCTTGTTTGGCTTTCCAGGCAGAATATGGCTGAGTGATGCCTTCCCGAACAGTGGTAGCCAAAGCTGGCATTTCTTCCCTATACAATCCGTCAACAGGCTGCATCCTGTTGAATGTGTCTGTAAAGAAACAAGATTGGGTTGCTTCCCAAGAGGTGTTCAGCAACCTCTCAATTTGGAAGGCTGTAAAAGATACTTCTTTCCCCCTGACCCAACTTTTTCTTGTTCTGTCCACTGTGTCCTTGTCAGCATTGGCACAGAATTCGCGCAATATGGTGCTGCAGCTTGCCCTTGGAAGTTGTATCAACTTATTCCATTTCCTCCTTTGAATTGTAATGCTCACCGGACAGTCATCCGCCAGGAGACTGCTTATCCTTCGTTCCGGTATGATCTTCTTTCTTAAAAACCAGTTCTGGTACCGGTCTTGGGCTTCCGGATTCAGAAACCGGTTACCATCAAAGTCTACCAGAGCAGGGGCTCTTTGTCTTTTGGTTCCAGCTGCACCTGAGGGCTTTTTGCCGACCTTCTTTTGCTGCATTCAGAAAAAGTTCCAATACAGATAGCATACAAATATAGACAGCATTAAAATCCATAATAGGAGACAACCAATGACAATTCCCAGATTTATCTCATGCATATGGTGGGGTAACATTGTACTCAGCCCAATCATCTCATTATATTACATACCAGTAATAATAAGGCAGACCAAAATAGCATTTAAATTTCGGACACCAATATGACAGCAAAGACATGGTATGAATATGAAAATAGGATCGCAACAGTGGCATGTGTACATTCATACTTTAGGTAAAATACCTAGCATGCATTTCTATTATAGGCAAAATATTTTAACCATCATCCACTCATCTCATTTTTCATGAGCATTTGGAAGAAAGAAAAAAAAATTCTAACTCAATCATATCGTCAAACACTTAGCATGCATCATCCAAAACCCATCATCATCATTCTATCAACAAATAGTATTTCAAATTTAAAAACAAAAGGTTGAACACTTACCTTGTCTCCTGCCATTTGAAGAAGGAACAAAAATCTACCACGTAGTGATGAATCCCTAAGTTATTAGAACACTAACCCTAACCCTTCAATAGTTGAGGGAGATGTGGGGATGAATGGGGGAACAAAATATGGGGAATGGTAGTGAGGGAAATGTGTGTGAGTGTGAGAAAGAAAGAAAAATGAAGAAGAAGATGGTGGAGATGTGGGTAATGGGAGAAGAAAAGAAAATGGGGAGGGAGAATGAAGAAGAAGAAGGGGAAAGGGAAAGAGGAGGGAGGGTGGCGGCGGGAGAGAGAGGGGAGAAGTGGGGGAAAAATAGGGTTTCCCCTTTTTAAAAAGACTGGACGCGACTCCCACGCTCACAGCGTCATTCCCGCGCTGTGAGCGCGGTGCTCTCTGCCCTTTTTGCACCAACCGCGCTGATGGCGCGGATCTCGCGCTCTCAGCGCGGTACTCACTGTCGATTTCTGCTGGTCCACGCTGCTAGCGTGGGAACCACGCTATCAGCGTGGACTTACACCTTTTTTTTTTACATTAAATTAAATGAAAGATGTCCACTGGTTGCCTCCAGTAAGCGCTTGTTTAATGTCACGAGCCTGACTGGAACCATGTTTAATCGGGTGAAGTTAAAGAGACAGAAATTATCTCTCTATTCACAGGTTCTCCATAGTAAAACTTGAGCCGATTTCCATTTACTTTAAAGGATCTCTCATCATTCAGGGGAGAGATTTCAATGGTGCCATATGGAAATATATTCTTCACTATAAAGGGACCAGACCAACGAGATTTAAGTTTTCCTGGAAACAACTTCAATCGAGAATTGTACAATAATACCTGTTGACCAGGTGCAAACTCTTTGTGCTTGATCCTGCTATCATGCCACTGCTTTGTCTTTTCTTTATAAATTTGTGCACTTTCATAAGCAGTTCTTCTGAACTCATCTAGCTCATTTAGCTGCAATATTCTCTTCTTTTGGGCTCCGGATAGTTCAAAATTTAAAAACCTTGTGGCCCACAAAGCTTTGTGTTCTAACTCCACTGGTAAATGACAAGGTTTGCCATATACCAACTGATAAGGTGACATGCCGATTGGAGTTTTGAATGCAGTCCTGTATGCCCAAAGTGCATCATCAAGCTTTGGCCCAATCTTTCCTAGAAATCCCTACTGTCTTTTCTAGGATTCTTTTTATCTCCCTATTGGAGACTTCCACTTGCCCACTAGTTTGAGGATGATATGGTGTGGCTATCCTGTGTCTCACTCCATATTTATCCAACAAACCCTCAAAATGTCTGTTACAAAAGTGAGTACCCCCATCACTAATGATAGCTCGAGGCACTCCAAACCTTGTAAAAATATTTTTCCTTAGAAAATTTACAACCACCTTAGCATCATTAGTGGGAAGAGCAGCAGCTTCTACCCACTTAGAGACATAATCCACAGCCACAAGGATGTATTGGTTAGAATAAGAAGATGGAAATGGACCCATAAAATCAATGCCCCAAACATCAAATAGTTCCACCTCTAAAATATTATTCAGAGGCATCTCATCCTTTCGTGAGATATTTCCTGTCCTTTGACATTTATCACATTTTTCTACGCAATCTCTTGCATCCTTAAAAAGTGTTGGCCAATAGTAACCGCTTTGCAAAACCTTCTGCGCGGTTCTATTGCCCCCAAAATGTCCTCCATAGTTAGAAGAATGGCAATGCCATAAAATCTGGCCCACTTCAAACTCCGGAACACATCTGCGAAGGATCCCATCAGCACATTGGAGATATAGATGTGGATCCTCCCAGAAATAGCGCCTTACTTCTCACAGAAATTTTTTTTTTTGTTGCCTTGTAAGGTTGGGAGGCAACTCTCTTACCACTTTGTAGTTGGCAAAATCTGCGAACCATGGGGGAACAAAGACTGCCATCACCTTCTCATCAGGAAAATAATCATTGATTTCTTTTTCTGAACTATCTTGTAGTTCTTTTGCCTGGATTCTAGAGAGATGATCAGCCACTTTGTTTTCTACTCCAATTTTGTCCCGAATTTCCAAATCAAATTCTTGAAAAAGTAGCATCCACCTTAACAATCGTGGTTTAGCGTCCTGCTTAGTCATCAAAAACTTAATAGCAGAATGGTCAGTAAAAACAACAATTTTAGATCCTAACAAGTAAGGTCTAAATTTGTCCAATGCATAAACTACTGCTAACATTTCTTTCTCAGTTGTTGCATAATTAATCTGAGCATCATTCAAAACTTTGCTAGCATAGTAAATGACATGTAATAATTTTTCCTTACGCTGACCAAGGACTGCACCAATTGCATATGCACTGGCGTCACACATGAGTTCAAATGGGAGGTTCCAATCGGGAGCTGTAAGCACTGGAGCTGTAGTAAGCTTTTCTTTTAACACATGGAAGGCCTTTGAACAAGCATCATCAAACAAAAATTCAGAATCTTTCACCAAGAGTTGGCTTAATGGTTTAGCAATCTTGGAGAAATCCTTGATGAACCGCCTGTAAAAACCTGCATGTCCTAGGAAACTCCTAACAGCATTTATATTTACAGGAATGGGAAGTTGTTCAATTAACATTAATTTTGCTTTATCAACTTCAATCCCTGCATTAGAAATTTTGTGTCCCAGCACTATACCTTCAGTTACCATAAAATGGCACTTTTCCCAATTTAAAACCAGATTTGTCTCATTACATCTTTTCAGAACTTTAGATAAATTGTTCAAACAAAAATCAAAATTAGAGCCAAAAACAGAGAAGTCATCCATAAATACCTCTAGACCTTTCTCCACCATATCTGAAAAAATGGACAGCATGCACCTTTGGAATGTGGCAGGTGCATTGCAAAGGCCGAATGGCATTCTTCTGTATGCAAAGACTCCAAATGGGCAAGTAAAAGCTGTCTTTTCCTGGTCTTCAGGAGCTACAGGTATTTGGTTGTAGCCTGAATACCCATCCAAGAAGCAATAATAAGAGTGGCCCGCCAATCTTTCCAGCATTTGATCAATAAAGGGTAGTGGAAAATGATCTTTCCGTGTAGCTGTGTTCAATCTCCTGTAATCAACACACATTCTCCAACCCGTGATAGTTCTGGTTGGAATCAACTCTTGTTTTGCATTGGTAATTACTGTTACCCCACCCTTCTTTGGCACTGTTTGAACCGGACTTACCCAGGCAGCATCAGAAATTGGGTAAATCATTCCTGCATCAAGAAGCTTTACAACCTCTTTCCTTACCACCTCTTTCATTGTTGGGTTCAATCTCCTTTGTGGTTGCCTCACGGGTTTAATATCATTTTCCAGGAGAATCTTATGTGTACAAAAAGAAGGATTTATGCCCTTTAAATCAGCAATAGACCATCCTATTGCGGTTTTATGAGCTTTTAAAACTTCCACCAACTCCTTTTCTTGACCTTCGGATAGATCTTTGTTGATGATTACCGGATAAGTATTACCATCTCCCAAAAACACATATTTCAAAGTGTCTGGTAATGGTTTCAACTCAACTTTAGGGGCACCAACCTCTATGTCTTCAGCTTTTTCTTTCAGTATCTCCACAGTAATCCCTTCTTTTTCAAAAGGTACATAATCACGAGCCTTTAACTCATAATCAATCTCTTGAGGTCGTTCTTTCTTGTGTTGAACAGAATCAACTTGGAAACAATCATTATTCTCAGCCGGTCTCTTCATAGCTTCTGAAACATTGTAGATAATTTCCTCATCGTTCATTCTTAGTTTAATCATCCCTTGTTCAACATCAATTAGGGCTCGGGCTGTAGCCAAAAAGGGTCTTCCTAATAACATGGGTTTCTCACTCCCTTCTCCCATATCCAATACCACAAAGTCTGCAGGAAAGATAAACTTATCAACCTTGACAAGAATATCTTCTATGATACCATTAGGTTTCCTTACGGATCTGTCAGCCAATTGGAGTGATACCTCGGTGGGTTTCAATTCCTCAATCCCCAACGATTTGTAAACTGATAAGGGCATTAGATTAATGCTAGCCCCGAGATCACATAAAGCTTTCCCAATGCCAATATCACCAATAGCAATAGGAATATTAAAACTTCCTGGATCACTCAGCTTATCTGGAATTTTCTGCTGGATAAAAGCACTACACTCTTCAGTGAGTGTTACAGTTTGGCATTCCTGCAGTTTTTGTTTCCTGGATAAAAGATCCTTCATGAATTTCGCATACCCCGGCATATTTGCTAGGGCTTCCGCAAAAGGAATATTGATATGTAGTTTCTTGAAAATGTCCAAGAATCTATCATAATGTTTGTTGTAGGCTCCCTTCTTGAATCTTTCTGGATAGGGTGCCTTAGACATAACATATTCGTGGCTTAACTCATGCTTTTCTTTTGCCACTACTGGTTGTTCTGCAACCTGCTCTTTTTCAATCCTGACTTCCTTTTCTTTTTCTGTTATAATTACCTCAATCTCTGGTTCAATTGCTTCCTTCTCTTGTTCCTCTTTCCCTTTTTCCAACTTCATAGGTGGTTTTGTTGGAACTGTTAGTATCTTACCACTTCTTGTTGTAACAGCCATACAGTCATCCTTTGGATTGTTGACTGTATTGCTTGGAAAGGTACCTGGAATTCTTTCTGAAAATTGTTTGGCTAGCTGGCCTATCTGATTCTCTAGATTTTTAATGGAAGCATTTGTGTTTTTATTGTTGGCTCTTGTTTCTTCCATGAAAGCATTGGTATGTTGAGCCATATCATTGGAAGCCTTAGCCATTTGAGCGAAAGCTTTTTCCCACTCGGCTGGCTCTTTTTGCTGAGTCTGTGAAGATTGAGTATAATTATTGTTAGTTTTGAAATCCATACCTGATCCTTGAGTCCTCCGTTGAAAATTGTTGTTACCACCAGGGAAATTTTGATTTCGCTGAAAATTTTGTTGTTGAGGACGCTGATCGTACCAGATCCCATTCACCTGTAATTGTTGAAGTGAATCTTCGGATGATGGATTTGGACACTCACTGGATTCATGACTTTCTTGGCATTGGTCACAAATCAGTGTAGTTGTTTGAACCTTTGACACTTGAAACTTGTCAAATTTTTCACTTAAGCTGTCAAACTTTTTAGATAATGATATTACATCACTATCTGCTGGTTTTGTTACTGCTCTTTGTGTGGGAACTAGCACACTTTCATTTTCATTTCTTGCAAGCTTTTTGATAAACTCAATAGCCTGCTCAGATGTGCTTTCCCGAATAGAACCTCCAGCGGCACTATTTATTATCATCCTTGTTTCAGGGGTGATTCCATTGAAAAATATCACCACTTTTCTGTCATCATCTCCTTCGTAATGTGCACATTTCCTGTTTAGTTCCTGGAATCTGTTCCATGTTGCACAGAGTGATTCTCCTTCCAACTGGCGAAAGTTTGTGATTTCATTCACCAGCTGATTATATTTTTCCATGGAGAAGAAATGATCAAAGAATTTGCTGGACAGATCTTCCCATGTAAGGATGCTGTTTGCTGGCTGTCGTTCGATCCACCTCAATGCTTTTCCCTTAACAGCAAAAGGGAACAACCGGAGCCTGATAGCATCTGTAGATACTCCATTGTGTTTGGTTGTATCACAGACCATCAGGAATCGGTCTATAAACTCATGTGGATCTTCATCATCAGCACCAGAAAATTGAACCCTTTCCACCAAAGAAATTAATGATGGCTTGAGTTCAAAATTGTTGGCCTCCACATTTGGCCTGACTATGCTTGAATTGGCCCTATTGAATACTGGAGTCAGAATTGTATTCAACAGTCTTGGAGGTTGATTGTTGGCATTTCCTCCTCTTCCATGACCAGCATTGTTGTTTTCTGCCATCTCTTGAATTGGTTGTAAAGGTATGTGCTTCAAATCTTCCCAAATGATCTGTCTAGCAGCCTTCCTTAGTTGCTTTTCTGTCTTTGTAATTTCAGAATCTATTACAAAGTCTTTAGGCGGAAGTCTACCTCGCATAAAAATCAGAGAAAATTATTAGTAGCACCTGAACAACACAAAATAAGATAAAAAGAATAAAGAATAGGAATCTAATCTCAAGAATCTACGGTTATTTGTAATATTGAAAACTCAATCCCCGGCAACGGCGCCAAAAACTTGTTGCGTAATCGGCAAGTGCACCGATCGTTCCAAGTAATAAAGTGATAAATAAGATCGTCTCCACAGGGATTGGAAAACAATTACTACTATAACCAGTCCTCTTAATTTAGATTAATCGATTTGTGTTTCCACACTATAGTAACTAAAAATGTAAAGACTTGTTTTTAGGTTTTTCTGAAAAAGACTTAAAATAAATGAAGAAATGTTTTTGTAGAAGAAGTGATGAAGAAGACTGTAGCCAAGGTACATTCACCAATTGTTCCCAATTTTACTTTGGATTGATTCATAATACTTATCGAAATTAACAACTCAGACAAATTATCATCTTTTTAGAATAATTAGTTAGATCCCAATCCCTTGGTGATCTAACCCTTTACTTCAGTTGGAACCCTAATCCCTTAGTAATCCCGCCTGAAAATAAGCATTATGTAGATAAATCCCACGACTGCAATCCATACAAGTCTATCCCTAGAACATGCATGGAGAGTCATCTTTATCCCCTTTCAGGATCAGTATTCCAATATCCCTATTGCGAACCCTGATCCCCAGAATATTATTCCCTATTAGGTTGATCAGATCTAACAGAAATAATATCAATACGTGCAAGATAAAGACAAAATATATTAAAATCAATACATATAATGATTCAATCCTTGTAACAATTGTTCGCAAAGGGATCATGCCCTTGACTACAGAAATAGATCTAGCCAATCAACATCATGATCGCTGATCTGATTTCAACATGAACTGAAAATAAAATAAAAGAAAAGTACAAGAACGGAACGACGAACACGAAGAACGCCTTCCTCCTTCAGTCGGATCTGCTCCTCTAGGTTTTTTTGGTCTATATCAGATGTGTCTTTTCCTTCAAAGGTTGAGTCTCTTTTTATAAGAGACTTTTGACCTAATTTGTGAATTTGAATTCCCATCCTTTCGCGCTTCCCACGCTGACAGCGCCACTCCCGCGCTGTCAGCGTGGGAGTTTCTGCCAATTTTTCTTCTCCCGCGCTGATGGCGCGGATCTCGCGCTCTCAGCGCGGGATCTTCTGCCAATTTTTCTTCTCCCACGCTCAGAGCGCCATCCCCGCGCTCTGAGCGTGGGAACCTAGGTCTCTTTTGCAATGTTTTTGCCTTCTTTTGTGTATCTTCCTTGATATTCAGACTTTGGATGTTTTTACTCTTTTTCTCTGCCTTTCTTGCATTGATTGAGTCATTTTCTTCTTCTTTTTGCCTTGTAATTTCCTATATGTTGATCGCATATCAGTCACGTTTCTTAACTTGGGCAGAGTATCACCATAACACTTCGTTTCACAGCTCCACTGGCTTGACTCCTTACCACATCACGTTCGGTAGAGCTCCACCCAACCTCTTGGCATACACCTTGGGTTCTTCATCTAACGATGCTGTGGACGACATGTTGTCTTCGCGGGAGTCCTTCCTCGCAACAGTAAAAGAAAATTTACTCAGAACTCAAACACAGATGAAAAATCAAGTGGATAAGAAGCGCAAAGATAGAAGCTTTACCGTGGGTGAGCAGGTTTTGCTACGTCTTCAACCATTCCGACAATTGTCCGTCCACCGTAGATCTGCTCAAAAGTTGTCTCTCCGCTTCTACGGACCCTTAGAAGTCCTGGAACGCATAGGTCCGGTGGCCTACCGCTTAAAGCTCCCACCTTTCGCTCGCATACATCCGGTCTTCCATGTCTCCTTGTTGAGACCGTTCAAATCAGACAGTCACTGCCAGATCCACGATCTACCGGAGTCTTCCCGCGATCTCCCGTTGGCACATACCCCAGCAGCGGTAGTTGGAACAAGGGAAATCTGGCATCAGGGTACTAAGGTTAACCAGGTTTTGGTTCAATGGCGGGGTTTGGCCCCTGAAGATTGCTCTTGGGAAGATGCCAACCTTATTGGTCACGATGACCTTCGGGTTCCCTCAGCACCACTCACCAACCTTCCCTCACATCCCCTCAACATCCCACAAAACCATTCCCCACAAAATGACTCTCTGCTTCCCTCCACTCAACTCCCTCAAAACCACTCCACATACCCAGTTAATGCCCCACCGACACAATCTAACATTACAAACCACTTCACCGTGTCCCAAGAGCCACCTTCTCAACCACTTCCTGTGCCCCCAATTAATTACCCATCCCATCAACTCCTCTCTTCCCATTGGACCGCGTACTCCACATTTTCCCCATAATGGATTGCCAGCTCACATCCTTGAGGACAAGGATATTTTTCAACAGCAAGGGAATGTAACGGATCAGGTAGTGGATCCTACTGCGAGGCCCAGCCCAACTCGTGGCATTGAAGGAAAGCCCAAACGCAAGCACCAATTACCCAGTTATTTGAAAGACTATGAGACAAGCTAAGAGCCATTATGGGCTTTTAAATAACACTTGTGTACAAAGGCTTTAATTTCATTTTTATGTTTTTACAATTAAACTGGGGGCCCAATAGTAGTAGGGCACTATATATTGCAACAACAGTGAATAATACGTAAGCAAATTTTAATCATCTTTCTCCTATTCTTTCTCTCTCTTCCGAATTCTCTCTTGTCTCTCTAATTCTCATCTATCTTCTTCTATTAATCTGACGTGAGTGCTACACAAACAAACCTTTTTTATTTTAAATTTCATTTTCCTTCTAAGCATCAATCGCAATTCACCATTTGGTGTCATTAAGTTCTTTTTAATTCTGCTGTGTTGCTGCAGTAGTGCTGTTAATTACGATTATATAATTTTCAAACTTATTAGATGGGAATGGAAAGACTTAGGGGTCCTGCCAATTTTTTGTCGGAAGAGAATATAACAAATGATAAACAATGCCTTACACCTCACTCACGCCTTTGAGCAGCTGTTTGCCGTAATAAATGAAGTAAGCATTAAATTATATTTTGTTAAATTCTTTGAAGTTTATATGGAGTGGTTCATGATGTTTGCTGTTGTATTTCTGGCATGAGGAAACTAAACATCCTTACAAACAACTTAATCTTCTTATTTTAGTCCTTTTTACAAAGACATGTACTTTTTTTTTTAAAAAATAAAAAAAAAAAAAAAAAAAAAAAAAAAAAAAAAAAAAAAAAAAAAAAATAAAAATTGCAGATATATGATGAGCAAATCATCTATCTGCTCAACCATTTAATACTGAAACTGGTGACTTGGTTATCTATAAAGCCAAAAGATGGTTATAAGCACAACCTCAGGGGTGTATCACCATTGGGGATGATTTAGTTTCTAAAGTCCTTACCAGATACTTTAAAACATCAAAATACATCAAGATGAGAAGTCAAATTTCTTGTTTTGCAGAAAGAAGGTTGATAGCAAACTCAATACATAATAAATAAAAGTAGAACAGTAACTGAAATTAAATTAGAACTACTCCACTGAAATCATAAAAAATCTAAAACATATATATATATATATATATATATATAGATATGTTTGTGTGTGTTTAATGACAATACACAGAATTGTAGAAGCATGCATTGGAGAGGCATGTTCTCTCCTTATTCTCTAACTTTCTGACTTAAATTCTGCCATCAGTTACATTACAGCAGATACATTCCTACAATAACTTACATTCCTACAATAATTTTTATAATTTTGTTACCAACAAATCACAATTATGCTGTCAATAATACACTTCAGTTGAATCCATTTCTTGATTTCAAAACAATTTATAAATAAAATTATGACATGAAATCAATGGCCATGACTGAATGGTAAGGGTGAAAAATGGGTATATAAAAAAGGAAAAATATTGTATCAGATCATTACAATCAATTATCAGAAAAAATGAATGGCGCGCATGGAACCCCTTACGGAAACCTGCACCATTGTGCAAAGACACATCAACCCCCAAAAAATAAACTAAGCAAAGTTCGTACATGTTGCAGAAACAAGCACTCATACTTGATTTCCTCCTTCTTGAAGTGCACTAACTTCTTGTGCAATAAATTTAGCCATTGAAATTGATTTAACCCGATGTGTGAATTCCCGGCTGGGAATTAACAAAGAGAGAAGTTGAGAAGAAAGGAAACACTATTGCCCTATCTCCAGTACAACAGAATATATTTTAAAACAAATTATAGTTTAGACATCCCTGGTGAAGAAAAATCAGATCTCTGTAGGGTTTACAATTTATGAGGTCAAATACAACAATACAGCAATGCATGAAAAGTGCAAGAAAAATACATTCAGTATACAGACATTTCAAGCTTCATTGTTAATGGAGAAGGAAGTTCATGAGGAAAACATAGAAAGCCTGTAAACAAAAGGCGCATGGCAAAACTCAAGTCCATAAAAATAAGCAATACTGGCAGTACAGTAGGTTTCCATGCACCTTAAAAAAATCTATTTTCAAAGCCAATACGTTTTAAAATTACCATAACAAAAGGATTGCAAGTACTTACTGTATTCCACTACAGTTTGTGCAAACAAATGTCCATAAATTTGTGCAAACATATTGTGTTCCCTGCCAAGAGAGAAGGAAAAAAGGATTCAATGTAACAGACATGTGTTAATATCATCTTCAACCATTTTCTACCTGGGTTCAGAAGAATGTCAGAACAAAACTCTAAAAGCTGGTAAAGATTACCAACCCTTAAATCAAAAGTCTACAAAATGACTATAAACATGCCCAACAAAAGCATTCTATCTTAGGTTCAAATTCATCTCTTCGTTTAAGGTTCCTGTTTTTGCATGGAATATAAAGACTAATTGATATGTGCCAGGTAATGTTATCATCCCAGCAATTTTAATAGTCTACAGCCATGACATTAGATATAAATTGAAAGTATTTTTCTGTATGTCAAGGATGAAAATCTAAGCATATCTTTTTTTTTCCTGAAATTTCTTCATAAATATTATTATACACTGATAGGAAACCACACTTTATTAGGGTGTATTCAAGGAAGGGGCGTAAGGGGTTAGATCCCCAAGCAAGTCCTGAGAATGTCACCTGCCCTTTGGTGGGAAAAGCTTTTACAACAGCTTTGAGAGCAGAAGCATAAGAGGGAGAGAGGAAGTGTGGGGGTAAGCAAAAATATACTTAGATGTTAATAGGGGAAGAGTACAGAGCTTCTTGAATGCTCTGCTATCATTTTCTTTTTCTATTACTTCAGAGTTTTAAGGAAAAGCTTATCAGTGACTTATGAATGTCAACTAAAGGGATCAATTACCTCCATTGTCTCAAACCTCCAATTGTGCACTGTGATATAAGTTCCGGACCAATGACGATGACGATGTTGGAAATGGGTTTAAGTTCGGCAACCATGGCTTCCTCTGGAGCCGGCGCATCTGATTGGTCGCCACGCGCTGCCATACCTGATTCCTGACCCATATTATGACTACGGCAAACATTCAGAAGATAGATTTTGGTAGGGTTTGAAGCTAGGGGAAGGAAGAGGAGGAGGAGAGGGAGGAAGAAGCGGAAAAAAAATAGGAATAGGAGTAAAAATTAGAAAAAAGAGAACAAGACTTGAACGAGAGAGTGAGCTGGGAAGCTACAAAATTAAAGTGGGAAATTATTTTTGCTATTTAATGCAATACTCATTATTTGTGTCCAGTTTTTAGTTATAACGTTGTAAAAATTTTAAATGAATTTTTGTGAATAATTATTATACATTAATATAGAATAAATAAATAGCTTTAGCATAAAATAAAAATAAAAAACAATAAACAAGACAGGAAAATAAAATTATAATTCTTAATATATAATAAATAAAGTAAGAATAATAGAAACAAATTTAAAAATTTGCATAAAAAGATACATATAAATATTTAATATTTAATTTGCTTAAAAATATAACACATTAAAAAATGTTAAAAAAAGTTAAAGGGCAATGAAATTGATACACTATGTGGCATAATCTCATTGTCGATCAGAATTAATGTACCAATCATAATCAAAAAAATTAAAAAAACAAAAGAAAAAAAGTTATTTAATTAATGTACGAATCACAAATAATACACCAATCACAATTAATGTTTCAATCATCAATGACAATATATCAATTACCAATCACAATTAATGTACCGATCACAATTCATTTTGATTGGTACATTAATTGTAATTGGTAATCAGATCTATGGATATCATGCCCAATCGCATTCTCACTTCATCAAAAAAAAATATTTTTTTTCATTACTTACACTTTCTCTGATAATTTTTTTATTATTCACAAAATCAAAATGACTAGATTAACCTAATATTTAAGAGTTAAAGGTGGATTTGAATTACAAATATCACAAGCAAGATAAGTGGGGTTTTTGACCCTTTTGCCCTTCATTAATTAATTAATAATCATTTTTCCCCTTATCCAAAACTATCAACCAATCTGCCCCTATTTAATCGATAAACTTGAAGATTTAATCGATTAAATGGTCAAAACTGGAAAATTTTGTTGACTTAAAGATTTAATCGATTAAATCTTCAACTTAAAATTAAGATTTATTTTATTTCTGTACCAAAAAAAAAAGATTTATTTTATTTTTTCAATAACGAAGGATTTATTTTATTTCTGTACCAAAAAAAAAAGATTTATTTTATTTTTTTATAAATAGGTCGCTGTTGAGTAGCCAAGCATACAACTATTACCACATAGAATCAAAAGAGAAGAGAAGAAAAGAAAGTAGCCGTTAGCGATGGAAAAAAGAAATTCAAATCTGGGGGAGAGAAAGATGAGGGAACCGTGTGATCTTGTAGTTTTTCGTGACTTTCTTGGTAACGAAAAACAACTGCTAGAATTGGGAGATTACTCTGTTCTCAAAGAAGGTTCATCATCATCATCAAAGAAACTCAAAGGTGAAATCTTTGAAGAGGCTGAATTTCCATCGGCAATTAAAGAGAAGATTCAAGAGATGGGGAGGATTCGAAAAGGAAAAGGAAAGAGAAAGAGAGAGACCACTGCTTATGATGTTTCGTCGAGTTGTCATGCGACAACAACGTTAACAAGATCGAAGGAGGATGAAGTTGCTGAAATCCTCGTTGAACTTTCAACTCTAATGTTGGAGTTCGAAAGTTTCTCTGTGACCCCATTAATGTGGGGACGAAAGAAGAAAAGATCTCCCATTCCCATTACTCGTCGTCGTCTTCACCAACACCAACACCAAGGTGAAATTGTTGACAATGCTGAATTGCCATCGGCAATTAAAAAGAAGATTCAAGAGATGGGAGGTTCTGAAGTGAAGTTGGTGATTCAGAAATCACTCTTCAAGACTGATCTGTCACCAAAACATGGGCGTTTCTCAATCCCAGTTCAGAAAATGGAAAAGGAAGCAAAGAATTTTGTAACGGAAAGAGAGGAGTCACACATGGCAGAACGTCAACAAGTACAAAATCATCAAAGGCTTGCTGGATTGCCAGTGTTTGTAATGGATCCCAGTCTTAAATATTACAACATGCATTTGAAGAAATGGAAAATGGAGAAAGCTGTGGTTTACAACATCACCAACGGATGGATGGATCTTGTGCGCAATAACAATCTCAGAGTCAACGATACTGTGCAGTTGTGGTCTTTTCGACTCAACGACCAGTTGCGTTTTGTTTTTGTCAAGCTTTGAGAAAATCTTATGATGTTCGTTTTTTTGTAATGTAACTTTGTTATTGAGAACCTCTTGTTCCTATGAGAAACCTATGTTTGCAGTGTGTTCTGCCTTATGATTCTTTTTTTCTTTTTCTGTACTTTCTTTCTTTTTCTGTAATTTTTTTTTGTCCTTGTAATGTAATCAATATTGTTTCTCGGCACACAAATATACTTGGCTTTCTTTTCAATTCTAAATCCCTAATCCCTCGTTCTTTAACTTGCAACTCGTAATTGACGATGGCAAACGAACATTGGCGGTGTAAGAACCCGCACCGCTAATTAAGGTAATTAGTGAATTAATTATGATAATTAGGAAATGATTCCATAATTGACCTTAATAATTATTATTGGGCTTAAATAATTATACTGAGTGAGTAAAAATGCTGAAAGTCGCTTTTCGGAAAAAAAAAAGCGCAGATACCGGTTCTGCTACCCGGTATAAATGCGTATCGGAAAAGTATCCCGGAAAATTATAACGAATGCATGATAATTACTAGAATATTATGTAGGACTTGTAAAACAAGTTTCAAGTCAAAATAATGTAATCGGATGCCAGAACTGATACTGGCTATGGAAAAGCGCGTACCGGAAAGGTGCTCCGAAAAATAAAATAAAAATATGACAAATCTTAGAAAAGTGTCTAGGTCTAGATCCCAAAGTTTGGGATCAAGATCTTTTGCGTTGTTATTAAGGCTAATACTGCGCATTATGGCTTAAATGCCTATATATACTATCTTTTGAGGGCACAAAACCCTAGGCAGCCTCTATCCTACGTGAACCTTGGTTGGCTGAATTGGAGCTACTGTTCCATTGCCTTCTCCTTCATCTTTTCTTGAGCTTGTGATCACCTTCTTCACCATTCCTTCTCCTAAACAACTAGAGTGTGTCTTGTGAGAATGAAGTGCAACCTTTTTCTGAGTTGAGGTGCTGGTTGAGAGGTGTTTAGTGGGCTGTGTTATTGTCTCCCTTGTTGTGAGCTATTGTTCATGCCATTGGAGGCTTCAAGGAGCTTCCTTTGTGTTGAAAGGGCCAAGCTTTGCACCATTTTCGTACACCATTTTATGGCCTGAGTTGAGGAGCTGTTGGGGAGCTCCAAGAGCACACTTTACTCTGTTTTGAGCTTTGGTAAGCCTTGTCACCTTTGATCTTAAGTTTTGATGCTTAAAGTTGATGTCTTGGCCATGTTTAATGAGTAAACAAGAAGGTATAATGAGTATGAACCTAAAACAGATTAAAGATGCATGCTTTAACGTGTACATGTGTTTAAAGTTAAATCTTTGGAGTGGATATTCACGAAAATGCAGAAACTGCATTCTGCCGTGAGATATCCGGATATTTGTCGAACACATACAGATATCCGGATATCTATATCCGGATATGGTATCCGGATATTCATATTCGGATGAGGGATCTGGATATCCGGATATGGTATATCCGGATATGGACAGTGTGATATCCGGATATTGTATATCCGGATATGCCCCTTGTAATATCCGGATATTCTGGGATTTCGCAGAACAGTAGTTGTGCTGTGTGAACAGTAAGCTATTGGAGGTTTGTGGACCCTAGATTAAGGAAGTTGAACTTCTGTAATAAATGAATTAAGTCAGAATCACATGATTAAGGGCTTATGGCTTGTTGGAAGCCTTAAGACGTAAAACGTAAAGGAAAGGCGTAGTCTTTAAGTTATATGCTTATGATGCATAATTAATGATATAATATTGGTCCATAACAGATTGTGATACTGCTGTGTTTGGATTTGAGAGTGGTTGGACTCTTGGCTTGGATAGCTAGCTTGCAAGGTAAGCTTTCGTGTCCTCGGTTTAGCCATTTTGTGGTTCCACCATGTCCCATGGGGATGTGGTTTATGCATGCTGCGTTACATGCTTTGATGTTTTAGAAATGCTGTTGAGCTATTATATGCAATGTGCTTTTATGATATGCATGTGATGTCCACCTTTACGGTAAGCCTGAGTATGTGACACATACAAGATGGTGAGGCTGTGCAAGCGGTGTTCCTTGTACTTATGTGGGTATAGACGTATTCCTGCATTTCTCTGGCCAGTAGATTTTATAAACACACATGGCATGAATATCTGTTGCACTGCATAGTTTTGGAACTTATATTGTAAATATTGTTTTTGAACTTATATTACACATGTAAGTGAGCTTGGGGTGGAAGATCCTTGAGGACCCCTTGCCTTACTGAGATTTCTTGTTTAGAGATCTCACCCCACGTTTGGGGACGCTTATTTCAGGTAATGTTGAGGGCTCAGGTGGCAGGAGGCCAGAGCTGAGTTGATGTTATTATGACATGCTGGCATGCTGGATGTTGACTGCTGTTATGTTTTTCCGCTTTGATCTTTATGTTATGTTAAGACTGTTTTGGGCATTGTTGCCTTATTTGGTGAGCATGGGGTTTGTCCATGTCACATAGACTTGTTATGTTTTGTTTTGAGTTAAAGTTGTACTAAAGTATCAGGATTTTGGTCCAGGCTATGTGTTGTAGTCCTGTGGCTTTAGATACTCACTTTATATATATTTATGAGGTATTCAGTTAGTTGTCTTGCAATTTACATACAGGCAGTATTTTATGAAATTGATTAAGTAATCAAGTTGGCTAAAGTTAATGACGTCATAATTGAATTAAAGAAAAAGTTATTCCGCAATTTTATTAAGCGTGGCTTAATACGATAGTATGTTAACAATCCGGGTTAACACGGGCTGTTACATTTTATGGTATCAGAGCAATGGTTCAAGGAAAAGCCTGTATGTATTGCAATAACTTAGGATGTTCTGTAGTGTGTCTGTCTCGTGTGTTTACTCCGTTGGGTTTTTATTAGGATGATGCATATGTTATCACATTGTGTGGGCCTGATCAACTCATAATTTGTGTAACTCGTGCAGAGTCATGGTAGGACCCAGGAGAATTCATGAGACTGCTGAGGATCAACCCGATCCTATCCTGGCTGCATTGGCTGAGATGCAGGCGGCTAGATTAGCCGATCAGGAGGCCAGCAGAGTGGCCAACTTGGCAATGATGGACGTCATTCGCGAGGCGAACCGGAAAGCCGCGGAAGATGTTTGTGAGACAAACCGGAGGACCATTGAGGATGTTCTCGAGGCGAACATGTTGGCAAACATGACCATGATGAGGGTCATGTTGGAGGAGATGAGGGCTGGTCCTGCTATTGGTCAGTTTCCTCCACCACCACCGCCACCCCCACCGCCACCACCGCCTCCACCTCCACCCAGTCTGCAGGAAGACAGTCAGAGTCGGTTGGGTGATGGCAGTCGCTTTACGGAGGCCATGCAGACCGTCCCTATGTTTGTTGAGGATTGAGATGAGATTTATCGCCGGCTGAATGCTTTCCGTAAGCATAAGCCACCTACCTTTGATGGATCTTATGATCCTATTGCTGCGGCGCGATGGCTTCAGGCGCTGGACAAGATATTCCGGGTCATGCAGTGTACTGATCCGCAGAAGCTATTGTTCGCTACCTATTTGCTGGAGGGCGATGCCCATGAGTGGTGGATGAACACTTCTCATGTCTACGAGATGCAGGGCCATGTGACGACGTGACCATTCTTCGAGGATTGTTTTCTGAGCCAGTAATTCCCTTATGATGCACAGGAGAGGAAGCAGGGTGAGTTCGACAGGTTGGTGCAGGGCTCGTCGTCTGTTGACGAGTACCTGACCAAGTTCAATCAGCTGGTGAAGTTTGCACACTTCCGGATGGCGAAGCCTACTCCGACATTCTTGGCTGCTAAGTTTCGCAGGGGACTTAATGAGGACATTGCTGGACATCTTGCTGGTTCTGCTTCGAGAGATTTCGGAGCTTTAGTACAGCAGTGCCGCGACATTGAGGACTACTGCCGTGCGTGTCAGGCCAAGAAGGCCAAGATTGAGGTGCCACAGGGTACTGGCGGTTCCGCTCCCTGGAGGGACAGGAAGTTTGGAAACAAGGGCAAGGGCAAACAGTTGGCAGCTAAGCAAGCGCCAAATCAGTTTAAAAAGACTTCTACTCAGGGAAACACAACGAGACCTCCTGCTCCTAGATGCTCGGGATGCGGGAAGTCACACTTTGGGCCGTGTTCTACCGGTCAGCTGATATGCTTCCAGTGTGGCAAGGAGGGCCACTATTCCAGAGATTGCCCGACGGCGAGAGTTGCCGCAGTGCAGGCAGTGCCTTTGCAGATGGTTCCTACTGGGGCACCAGCAGTGCCACCTACTACGGGGCGAGTGTACACACTTGATCGTCAGCAGTCGGACAGAGCTCCGAACCTGGTCAGAGGTACTGTTACCATTGGAGGTTCAGCTGTTGATGTATTGTTTGATTCCGGAGCAACGCACTCTTTTGTTGCTACCCCTATTGCTGTGGGGCTTGAGTTGCCCAGTGATGTGCTTTCTCCACCGATGCGGGTGACCACCGCCACCGGAGAAAAATGTTTGACTTCCACTGTCCATCGCGATGTAGCGTTTCAGTGGGATGGCCGCGACTTCTCGGTAGATCTGATAGGATTGCCGATGGCCAACTTGGAGATTATTCTGGGCATGGATTGGCTGTCCAGAAACTGTGCATTGATTGATTGCTGTGCCAAGAGAGTGGTGATGTCTCCGGGTGGGTCCACAGCCAGTTCCTCACCGTTCATTTCAGTCCTGCAGGCGAGGAGGGCCTTGAGAGCAGGGGCATTTGGCTATGTTATGTTGGGAGGTTTGGTGAATGGGACACAGGAGGATCTCACTGGCATTCCTGTGGTGAGGGAATTCCTCGAGGTGTTTCCCGAGGAGATTCCTGAGTTTCCACCGCAGAGGGAGATAGAGTTCTCCATAGATTTATTGCCTGGTGTGGGGCCCATTTCGTTGGCTCCATACCGGATGTCGCCACCGGAGTTGGCAGAGCTGAAGAAGCATATTGAGGAGCTTTCAGCAAAGGATTTCATTCGGCCGAGTGTGTCTCCTTGGGGAGCACCGATCTTTTTTGTGAAAAAGAAAGATGGGACTATGCGGTTGTGCACCGACTACAGACAGTTGAACAAGGTGACAATCAAGAACAAGTATCCCCTTCCACGCATTGATGATTTGCTGGATCAGCTCAGGGGTGCTTGCGTATATTCAAAGATTGATCTCCGGTCCGGTTACCATCAGATACGGGTAAAGCCGGAGGATGTCCCAAAGACAGCGTTTCGCTCGAGGTACGGGCATTATGAGTATTTGGTGATCCCGTTTGGACTCACCAATGCACCCGCAGTGTTCATGGACTACATGAACAGGATCTTCCAGCCGTACCTGGATCAGTTTGTGATCGTCTTCATTGACGACATCTTGATTTACTCCAAGACCGAGGAGGAGCATGCTGAGCACTTGAAGATTGTTTTGCAAGTGTTGAAAGAGAAAAAGCTTTATGCTAAGCCGTCAAAATGTGAGTTTTGGCTCAAGGCGGTAAAATTTCTGGGTCATATGATTTCTGCTGATGGAGTTGCAGTTGATCCTAACAAGATTGAGGCCGTGATGGATTGGGAGAGGCCCAAGACGGTTACAGAAGTGAGAAGCTTCTTGGGTTTGGCTGGGTACTACAGGAGGTTCATAGAGGGATTCTCCAAGATGGTGCTACCAATGACTCGCCTTACCCGAAAGGAGACTCCATTCGTGTGGACACATGAGTGTGAGGAGTGCTTCCAGGAGTTGAAGGAGAGACTGACTACTGCTCCTGTGTTAGTCCTTCCTGATCCTGCGGAGCAGTTTGAGTTATATTGCGATGCCTCAGGAAAGGGGCTAGGCTGTGTGTTGATGCAGAAAGGGAAAGCTGTTGCTTATGCTTCAAGACAGTTGAAACCTCATGAGGAGAACTACCCGACTCATGACTTGGAGTTGGCAGCCATTGTTTTTGCTTTCAAGATTTGGAGGCATTACCTGTTTGGCATGAAGTTTGCTGTATTCAGTGACCACAAGAGTCTGAAATATCTGTTTGACCAGAAGGAGTTGAACATGAGACAGCGGAGATGGATGGAGTTCTTGAAGGACTACGATTTTGAGCTGAGGTACCATCCTGGCAAGGCCAATATGGTAGCCGATGCTTTGAGTCGGAAATCCGTGAGCTTATCCAGCTTGATGATGAGCGACTACGAGGTGATCGAAAAGTTCAGAGACTTGAGAGTGAACTCCTTGTTTAGGGGCGCACTACTTGAGATGGAAACAGCAGAAGTGATTAATGAGCTGATGGAAAAGATTAAAGAGGCGCAAGTGCAAAGAGAGTGCCTAGATTATGTGAAGAACCAGGACGGTGTGTCTTGGAACAAGGATGATTTATTGTTGTTCCAGAAGAGGATTGTTATTCCTCGAGGGCCATTGACAGAAGAGGTTATGACAGAGGCTCATAAGGGCCAGTTTACTATCCACCCTGGTGCTACAAAAATGTACCAGGACTTAAAAAGAAATTTTTGGTGGCCGGGCATGAAGAAAGACATAGCGGTCTACGTGTCCAAGTGTTTGATATGTCAGAAAGTGAAGATCGAGCACCAGAAACCGTCTGGTAAACTTCAACCTCTTGAGATTCCACAGTGGAAGTGGGAGAGTATTTCCATGGACTTCGTGGTGGGACTGCCCAAAACTCAGACTGGTTGTGACTCTATCTGGGCCATTGTGGACAGATTGACCAAGTCTGCCCATTTTCTTCCTGTGAAGGTGAGCTTCACTACAGAGCAGTTGGCCAAGCTATATGTCCGCGAGATTGTGAGGCTTCACGGGGTGCCCGAGAGTATCATCAGTGATAGGGACCCGAAGTTCACATCTCGGTTCTGGGAGGCGCTGTAGGAGGCTTTTGGTACACAGCTGAGATTGAGTACCGCCTATCACCCTCAGACTGACGGACAGACTGAGCGGACCATCCAAACATTGGAGGACATGTTGAGAGCTTGCACGTTGGAGCAGGGTTCTGCATGGGATAGGTACCTTCCGTTGGTAGAATTCTCGTACAACAACAGTTTTCATGCTAGTCTGGGCATGGCACCCTACGAAGCGCTGTATGGTAGGAGGTGTCGGACTCCTACTTGCTGGTCCGAGGTTGGAGACAAAGAGCTATTTGGCCTGGACTTTGTCCAAGATACTACCCAGCAGATCCAGATGATCAGAGAAAAGTTGAAGCAGGCGCAGAATCGCCAGAAAAACTACTATGATGTCAAGCATCGTCCACTGGAGTTCAGTGAGGGTGAGCACGTGTTTGTGAGACTTTCACCTGTCACCGGTGTTGGACGGGCACTCGGAGTGAGGAAGTTGAGCCCGCGATTCATTGGGCCCTACCAGATCCTTGGTAGAGTAGGACCTGTTGCCTATCGACTTGCCTTACCTCCGAACCTCGCCAACCTCCATGACGTGTTTCACGTGTCTCAGCTTCGAAGGTACATAGCAGATCCTTCGCACGTGGTGCAGCCGGATGATGTGGAGGTTCGGGAGAACCTAAAGACTCCCGTCGGACAACTCAAGATTCTCGGTCGAGGCGAGAAACAGCTTAGAAGCAAGACTATTCCGATGGTCAAGGTGCAGTGGACTGGGCGTAGTCCCGAGGAGTGCACGTGGGAGCGAGAGGATGAGTTTCTCCGGCAGTATCCTGACTCCCGAGACAGGCATGTTTCTGATTTTGAGGACAAAATCCTTAAAAAGGTGGGGTGAATGTAAGAACCCGCACCGCTAATTAAGGTAATTAGTGAATTAATTATGATAATTAGGAAATGATTCCATAATTGACCTTAATAATTATTATTGGGCTTAAATAATTATACTGAGTGAGTAAAAATGCTGAAAGTCGCTTTTCGGAAGAAAAGCGCAGATACCGGTTCTGCTACCCGGTATAAATGCGTACCGGAAAAGTATCCGGAAAATTATAACGAATGCATGATAATTACTAGAATATTATGTAGGACTTGTAAAACAAGTTTCAAGTCAAAATAATGTAATCGGATGCCAGAACTGATACTGGCTATGGAAAAGCGCGTACCGGAAAGGTGCTCCGAAAAATAAAATAAAAATATGACAAATCTTAGAAAAATGTCTAGGTCTAGATCCCAAAGTTTGGGATCAAGATCTTTTGCGTTGCTATTAAGGCTAATACTGCGCGTTATGGCTTAAATGCCTATATATACTATCTTTTGAGGGCACAAAACCCTAGGCAGCCTCTATCCTACGTGAACCTTGGTTGGCTGAATTGGAGCTACTGTTCCATTGCCTTCTCCTTCATCTTTTCTTGAGCTTGTGATCACCTTCTTCACCATTCCTTCTCCTAAACAACTAGAGTGTGTCTTGTGAGAATGAAGTGCAACCTTTTTCTGAGTTGAGGTGCTGGTTGAGGGGTGTTTAGTGGGCTGGGTTATTGTCTCCCTTGTTGTGAGCTATTGTTCATGCCATTGGAGGCTTCAAGGAGCTTCCTTTGTGTTGAAAGGGCCAAGCTTTGCACCATTTTCGTACACCATTTTATGGCCTGAGTTGAGGAGCTGTTGGGGAGCTCCAAGAGCACACTTTACTCTGTTTTGAGCTTTGGTAAGCCTTGTCACCTTTGATCTTAAGTTTTGATGCTTAAAGTTGATGTCTTGGCCATGTTTAATGAGTAAACAAGAAGGTATAATGAGTATGAACCTAAAACAGATTAAAGATGCATGCTTTAACGTGTACATGTGTTTAAAGTTAAATCTTTGGAGTGGATATTCACGAAAATGCAGAAACTGCATTCTGCCGTGAGATATCCGGATATTTGTCGAACAGATATCCGGATATGGTATCCGGATATTCATATCCGGATATGGTATCCGGATATTCATATTCGGATGAGGGATCTGGATATCCGGATATGGTATATCCGGATATGGACAGTGTGATATCCGGATATTGTATATCCGGATATGCCCCTTGTAATATCCGGATATTCTGGGATTTCGCAGAACAGTAGCTGTGCTGTGTGAACAGTAAGCTATTGGAGGTTTGTGGACCCTAGATTAAGGAAGTTGAACTTCTGTAATAAATGAATTAAGTCAGAATCACATGATTAAGGGCTTATGGCTTGTTGGAAGCCTTAAGACGTAAAACGTAAAGGAAAGGCGTAGTCTTTAAGTTATATGCTTGTGATGCATAATTAATGATATAATATTGGTCCATAACAGATTGTGATACTGCTGTGTTTGGATTTGAGAGTGGTTGGACTCTTGGCTTGGATAGCTAGCTTGCAAGGTAAGCTTTCGTGTCCTCGGTTTAGCCATTTTGTGGTTCCACCATGTCCCATGGGGATGTGGTTTATGCATGCTGCGTTACATGCTTTGATGTTTTAGAAATGCTGTTGAGCTATTATATGCAATGTGCTTTTATGATATGCATGTGATGTCCACCTTTACGGTAAGCCTGAGTATGTGGTACATACAAGATGGTGAGGCTGTGGGTGAGGTGCAAGCGGTGTTCCTTGTACTTATGTGGGTATAGACGTATTCCTGCATTTCTCGGGCCAGTAGATTTTATAAACACACATGGCATGAATATCTGTTGCACTGCATAGTTTTGGAACTTATATTGTAAATACTGTTTTTGAACTTATATTACACATGTAAGTGAGCTTGGGGTGGAAGATCCTTGAGGACCCCTTGCCTTACTGAGATTTCTTGTTTAGAGATCTCACCCCACGTTTGGGGACGCTTATTTCAGGTAATGTTGAGGGCTCAGGTGGCAGGAGGCCAGAGCTGAGTTGATGTTATTATGACATGCTGGATGTTGACTGTTGTTATGTTTTTCCGCTTTGATCTTTATGTTATGTTAAGACTGTTTTGGGCATTGTTGCCTTATTTGGTGAGCATGGGGTTTGTCCATGTCACATAGACTTGTTATGTTTTCTTTTGAGTTAAAGTTGTACTAAAGTATCAGGATTTTGGTCCAGGCTATGTGTTGTAGTCCTGTGGCTTTAGATACTCACTTTATATATATTTATGAGGTATTCAGTTAGTTGTCTTGCAATTTACATACAGGCAGTATTTTATGAAATTGATTAAGTAATCAAGTTGGCTAAAGTTAATGACGTCATAATTGAATTAAAGAAAAAGTTATTCCGCAATTTTATTAAGCGTGGCTTAATACGATAGTATGTTAACAATCCGGGTTAACACGGGCTGTTACAGGCGGGAAAACGAACCGGTGGTGGGAAACTGTAAAAAGGAATCCCTAACCCTCCAATTTGCCATTGTTCTGTTCAAATGGGGCAAACCGAATCTCTCGTCTCCGATTAAGTGGTATCTCGCTCTCCCTCTTAAATATTAAGTGGTATCCTCTTAATATTAATAAATATTTTTCATTTTACATGTGCAAACCGAAACCCTAACGCTTTGCATAATTTGTTCCTGAAAAACCACTATTCGAGTTTCAATGAATTGGGGGTAGGAGAGGTGAAAAATAAGAAGAAAATGAAAATGAAAAATAGTTGGTCTATTAACTTTTATCTCTAAAATTTTTTGCAATGGGTTAGGAAAATGATGCATTCCTCATATGAATCAAAGGTTAATTGATCAGAGTAAGTGATCTTAAACCCTGAGAGAGAGAGAGAGAGAGAGAGAGAGAGAGAGACGAACAGAGAGTGAGGGTCTTCGGTGAGCTGAAACTTTTTGACAATTGGAAGCGTTTCCGTCTGCATAGCTGTTATTCAAAACTAACATTAACATTAAGAAAATCAACTAACACAAAGACAGACAACATAATATAAGTTCTGGACCAATGACGATGACGATGTTGGAAATAGGTTTAAGTTCGGCAACCATTGCTTCCTCTGGAGCCGGCGCATCTGATTGGTCGCCACGCGCTGCTATACATGATTCCTGACCTATATTATGACTACGGAAAACATTCAGAAGATAGATTTTGGTAGGGTTTGAAGCTAGGGGAAGGAGGATGAGGAGAGGGAGGAAGAAGGGAAAAAAATAGGAACAAGAGTAAAAATTAGAAATAAGAGAACAAGTCTTGAACGAGAGAGTGGGAAGCTACAAAATTAAAGAGGGAAATTATTTTTGCTATTTAACGCAATACTCATTATTTGTGTCCAGTTTTTAGTTTTAACGTTGTAAATTTTTTAAATCAATTTTTTTGAATAATTATTATACATTAATATAGAATAAATAAATAGCTTTAGCATAAAATAAAAATAAAACACAATAAACAAGACAGGAAAATAAAATTATAATTATTAATATATAATAAATAAAGTAAGAAGAATAGAAACAAATTTAAAAATTTGCTTAAAAAGATAGATATAAATATATAATATTTAATTTGCTTAAAAAATAACACATTAAAAAATGTTAAAAAACGTTAAAGGGCAGCGAAATTGATATACTATGTGGCATAATCTAATTGTCGATCAGAATTAATGTACCAATCATAATCAAGAAAATTAAAAAAATAAAAGAAAAAGGGTTATTTAATTAATGTACCAATTACAATTAACACACCAATCATCAATCACAATTAATGTTTCAATCATCAATGACAATATATCAATTACCAATCACAATTAATGTACCGATCACAATTCATTTTGATTGCGAAATTAATTATAATTGGTAATCATATCTATGGATTTCATGCCCAATCGCATTCTCACTTCATCAAAAAAATATTTTTTTTCATTACTTATACTTTCTCTGATAATTTTTTTATTATTCACAAAATCAAAATGACTAGATTAACCCAATATTTAAGAGTTAAAGGTGGATTTGAATTAAAAATATCACAAGCAAGATAAGTGGGGTTTTTGACCCTTTCGCCCTTCATTAATTAATTAATAACCATTTTTCCCCTTATCCAAAACTTTTGACCAATCTGCCCCTATTTAATTGATAAACTTGAAGATTTAATTGACTAAATGGTCAAAACTGGAAAAATTGTTAACTTGAAGATTTATCGATTAAATCTTCAACTTAATCGATTAAATCTCCCTCTTAATTGATTTAATCGATTAAAATTTATATTTAATCGATTAAATATCCCAAATGAGCGTGAAAACATTGATTGAATGAGATAAACACGATATTTGAGGTTATTTG
Source organism: Gastrolobium villosum (assembly GCA_032173675.1). Taxonomy (NCBI): domain Eukaryota; kingdom Viridiplantae; phylum Streptophyta; class Magnoliopsida; order Fabales; family Fabaceae; genus Gastrolobium; species Gastrolobium villosum. The sequence continues at coordinate 35,220 of JAVKPL010010784.1, forward strand.
AATTTAATGTGATAGGAGTTAATTGTAATTTGTATTTAATAGTTAATTTTGATTTGCATTTGAATTTATATTTTTGTGTGTGTATTTTTATTTATATTTTAATATAATTCTTATTTTATTTTTAATTTAGATTAATCATCGTAATGTTATTTTAAAGATAAAAAGTAATTAATACAAATTAAGAAAGTATTTTGAAAATCCTAACTAACGCGCAAATGCACATAATTTGCGCCTTTAGTCTCAAAATTAAGATTTATTTTATTTTTTCAATAACGAAGGCTTATAAATAGGTCGCTTTTGAGTAGCCAAGCATACAACTGTTACCACATAGAATCAAAAGAGAAGAGAAGAAAAGAAAGTAGCCGTTAGCAATGGAAAAAACAAATTCAAATATGGGGAAGAGAAATATGAGGGAACCGTGTGATCTTGTTGTTTTTCGTGACTTTCTTGGTAACGAAAAACAACAGCTGGAATTGGGAGATTGTTCAGTTCTCAAAGAAGGTTCATCATCATCAAAGAAACTCAAAGGTTAAATCTTTGAGGAGGCTGAATTTCCATCGGCAATTAAAGAGAAGATTCAAGAGATGGGGAGGATTCGAAAAGGAAAAGGAAAAAGAAAGAGAAAGAGAGAGACCACTGCTTATGATGTTTCGTCGAGTCGTCATGCGACAACAATGTTAACAAGATCGAAGGAGGATGAAGTTGCTGAAATCCTCGTTGAACTTTCAACTCTGATGTTGGAGTTCGAAAGTTGCTCTTTGACCCCATTAATGTGGGGACGAAAGAAGAAAAGATCTCTCATTCCCATTACTCATCGTCGTCTTCACCAACACCAACACTTAGGTGAAATTGTTGACAATGTTGAATTGCCATCGGCAATTAAAGAGAAGATTCAAGAGATGGGAGGTTCTGAAGTGAAGTTGGTGATTCAGAAATCACTCTTCAAGACTGATATGTCACCAAAACATGGGCGTTTCTCAATCCCAGTTCAGAAAATGGAAAAGGAAGCAAAGAATTTTGTAACGGAAAGAGAGGAGTCACACATGGCAGAACGTCAACAAGTACAGAATCATCAAAGGCTTGCTAGATTGCCAGTGTTTGTAATGGATCCCAGTCTTAAATATTACAACATGCATTTGAAGAAATGGAAAATGGAGAAAGCTGTGGTTTACAACATCACCAACGGATGGATGGATCTTGTGCGCAGTAACAATCTCAGAGTCAACGATACTGTGCAGTTGTGGTCTTTTAGACTCGACGACCAGTTGCGTTTTGTTTTTGTCAAGCTTTGAGAAAATCTTATGATGTACGTTTTTTTGTAATGTAACTTTTTTATTGAGAACCTCTTGTTCCTATGAGAAACCAATGTTTGTAGTGCGTTCTGCCTTATGATTCTTTTTTTCTTTTTCTGTACTTTACGGCGGTGAAGTGGTGTCGGATCTGTAGACTGCTCATTAACTCTTGAAATTTGCCGTCGGTAAATTGAGTGCCACTGTCAGTGAAGGACTTCTCCAGGGATGAGGACTTCTCCAGGGATCCTAAAGCGGTAGACAATGTTTTTCCAAAAGAACCTTCTTGCTTTTTGGGATGTGATCGTGGCTAAGGGTTCTGCTTCCACCCACTTGGTGAAGTAGTCTATGGCAACAATCAGCCATTGGACTCGGCCAGCCGCCATGGGGAAAGGACCCAGAATATCAATTCCCCATTTGTAGAAGGGCCAAGGAGAGGTGATTGATGTTAACTCTTCAGGCGGCGCTCTGTGTATGTCGGCGAACCTCTGACATTTGTCACACTTCTTTACGTGCTCGCGGGCGTCATGTTCCATGGTTGGCCAGTAAAACCCAGCTCTCAGTGCTTCCCTAACCAATGAGTGTCCGCCCGTGTGATGGCCGTTAATTCCTTCATGTATAGCCGTCCTTGCACTATGCAGAAATAGGCACTCTTACGAACCAATTTCCTAGCTTCTTTTTGGTCCAGGGGTAGGACTCCTCCGGCCAAGTAGTTGATTATAGGTGTGATCTAGGTTTCCTCAATGACTCCAGTGGTTGACTCTGATATGCTCATAATTATGCATGGGTTTGGCATATTATGCTGGATCACGGAACAGTTGTTGCCTGGGCTTTTGGTACTTGCCAGCTTGGCGAGAATGTCCGCCCGTGTGTTTTCTGCACGCCTGATGTGCGTCTCAACACTTTCAAAACTTTGAATTAGCTCTTTGACCTTCTCTAGATATCGGCACATTAATGGTCCTTTGGTTTGGTATTCACCGGAAACTTGAGACGTCACCAGTTGGGAGTCGCTGAAGACTTTAAGGCGTCGGGCTCCCAATTCTTTTGCTTGGATTAGCCCAGCTATCATAGCTTTATATTCTACCTGATTGTTTGTAATATTGAACTCGAAGGACAAAGAATCTTTGATGGCTACGCCGTCGGGGTTTTCAACTATCATCCCCGCCCCTGATCCCTTGGCGTTAGATGAACCGTCAACATATAGCTTCCACGTCTCTGAGGGCGGCATTGCTTGGGTCTGGTCGTTGGGTAATACATTCTGCGTCATTTTGGCGATGAAGTCGGTGAGGGCTTGGGCCTTAATGGCGGTTCTTGGTTCGTAAGCTATTTGGTACTCTGACAGCTCGATCGCCCAAGACATCATCCTTCCCGCCAGGTCAGGCTTATGCAAGACTTGACGGATTAGCTGATTGGTTCTGACAGGTTTTATTGATTTTACGTAATAATTCATTATTTGCCAAGCTCTCCAAATGCCTCTTTGGCCAAGCTTCCATTCAATTCTTGGGACACATTATTTCTGGTAAGGGGGTAGCACCTGACCCTGGCAAAACGGTGGCAATCAGGGAGTGGCCCACTCCACAATCAGCTACTCACGTTAGAGCCTTTTTAGGCCTATCTGGGTATTATCGTCGGTTTATCCGCCATTATGCCTCTATTGCAACACAACCACCCCATGCCTTCTGCAAGCTTAAAGAGGCCTTGACTGCCTCCCCAATTTTAAAGTTCCTTTTATTGTGGAAACTGACGCTTCTGGCATTGGTGTAGGGGCGGTGTTGCTGCAACACAACCACCCCATTGCCTTCTTCAACAGAAAATTGGCTCCGACTATGCGAACCAAGTCCACATATATCCGTGAGATGTTTGCCATCACATCAGCTGTGGCCAAATGGAGGCAGTACCTGTTGGGGGTACCTTTCACCATCCGCACCGATCACAAGAGTCTGCATAACCTCATGAATCAGGTTATTCAAACTCCAGAGCAACAAGCGTTTTTGTCAAAGCTACTGGGCTTTGATTACTCCATTATTTTTAAGGCTGGTAAAGCCAACGTGGTGGTAGACGCCCTTTCCAGACATCCAGAAGGGCTTATTGACAGCCGCCCAGCCCAACTGGCTGCGTTTACAGGTCCCATTACAGATTACAGACCAGTATTGTTACATGAATTACAAGAGGATTCCTACTGTGCTACCATTTTGCAGGATTTACAAACTGATCCTAATAAATGGAATTTATGGAAACAGAAAGAGGGATTGCTATTTTTCCGCAACCGCATCGTCCTTCCAGCGACATCCTCCATTATTCCTCACTTGTTGCATGATCTTCATTCGTCCGTCCAAGGTGGCCATTCGGGGTTCATGGGTACTCTGCAACGGATCAGCCATAATTTCACCTGGAAAGGCATGAGAAAAACAATACGTGAGTTTGTTGCTCACTGTGAGATATGCCAAAAAATAAAACCCCCTAACCATGCTCCATATGGGTTATTACAACCACTTACACCACCAGCAGACTCTTGGACTGATTTAAGTATGGATTTTATTACGCACCTTCCACCATCTTATAGCTTCATAGCTATCCTGGTCATTGTCGACCGTTTCTCCAAAGGTGCACACTTTGCAGCGTTACCCCCACACTATACTGTGTCCAAAATAGCTCACGTGTTCTGGGACACAGTGGGCAAAATCCACGGGTTACCAAAGTCCATCGTCTCAGATAGGGACCCTCTGTTTTTAAGCAAGTTCTGGACCACCCTATTTACCCTGCAAGGAACATCATTACGCTTCAGTTCGGCATATCATCCCCAGTCATACAGTCAAATGGAACGCATAAATAGATGTGTGGAACAACATTTACGCGCTTTTACCTTTGACAATCCAACATCTTGGTCACGTTTCTTAACTTGGGCAGAGTATCACCATAACACTTCGTTTCACAGCTCCACTGGCTTGACTCCTTACCACATCACGTTCGGTAGAGCTCCACCCAACTTCTTGGCATACACCTTGGGTTCTTCATCTAACGATGCTGTGGACGACATGCTGTCTTCGCGGGAGTCCTTCCTCGCAACAGTAAAAGAAAATTTACTCAGAACTCAAACACAGATGAAAAATCAAGTGGATAAGAAGCGCAAAGATAGAAGCTTTACCGTGGGTGAGCAGGTTTTGCTACGTCTTCAACCATTCCGACAATTGTCCGTCCACCGTAGATCTGCTCAAAAGTTGTCTCTCCGCTTCTACGGACCCTTAGAAGTCCTGGAACGCATAGGTCCGGTGGCCTACCGCTTAAAGCTCCCACCTTTCGCTCGCATACATCCGGTCTTCCATGTCTCCTTGTTGAGACCGTTCAAATCAGACAGTCACTGCCAGATCCACGATCTACCGGAGTCTTCCCGCGATCTCCCGTTGGCACATACCCCAGCAGCGGTAGTTGGAACAAGGGAAATCTGGCATCAGGGTACTAAGGTTAACCAGGTTTTGGTTCAATGGCGGGGTTTGGCCCCTGAAGATTGCTCTTGGGAAGATGCCAACCTTATTGGTCACGATGACCTTCGGGTTCCCTCAGCACCACTCACCAACCTTCCCTCACATCCCCTCAACATCCCACAAAACCATTCCCCACAAAATGACTCTCTGCTTCCCTCCACTCAACTCCCTCAAAACCACTCCACATACCCAGTTAATGCCCCACCGACACAATCTAACATTACAAACCACTTCACCGTGTCCCAAGAGCCACCTTCTCAACCACTTCCTGTGCCCCCAATTAATTACCCATCCCATCAACTCCTCTCTTCCCATTGGACCGCGTACTCCACATTTTCCCCATAATGGATTGCCAGCTCACATCCTTGAGGACAAGGATATTTTTCAACAGCAAGGGAATGTAACGGATCAGGTAGTGGATCCTACTGCGAGGCCCAGCCCAACTCGTGGCATTGAAGGAAAGCCCAAACGCAAGCACCAATTACCCAGTTATTTGAAAGACTATGAGACAAGCTAAGAGCCATTATGGGCTTTTAAATAACACTTGTGTACAAAGGCTTTAATTTCATTTTTATGTTTTTACAATTAAACTGGGGGCCCAATAGTAGTAGGGCACTATATATTGCAACAACAGTGAATAATACGTAAGCAAATTTTAATCATCTTTCTCCTATTCTTTCTCTCTCTTCCGAATTCTCTCTTCTCTCTCTAATTCTCATCTATCTTCTTCTATTAATCTGACGTGAGTGCTACACAAACAAACCTTTTTTATTTTAAATTTCATTTTCCTTCTAAGCATCAATCGCAATTCACCATTTGGTGTCATTAAGTTCTTTTTAATTCTGCTGTGTTGCTGCAGTAGTGCTGTTAATTACGATTATATAATTTTCAAACTTATTAGATGGGAATGGAAAGACTTAGGGGTCCTGCCAATTTTTTGTCGGAAGAGAATATAACAAATGATAAACAATGCCTTACACCTCACTCACGCCTTTGAGCAGCTGTTTGCCGTAATAAATGAAGTAAGCATTAAATTATATTTTGTTAAATTCTTTGAAGTTTATATGGAGTGGTTCATGATGTTTGCTGTTGTATTTCTGGCATGAGGAAACTAAACATCCTTACAAACAACTTAATCTTCTTATTTTAGTCCTTTTTACACAAAGACATGTACTTTTTTTATAAAAAAAATAAAAAATAAAATAAAAAAAATAAAAAAATAAAAATTGCAGATATATGATGAGCAAATCATCTATCTGCTCAACCATTTAATACTGAAACTGGTGACTTGGTTATCTATAAAGCCAAAAGATGGTTATAAGCACAACCTCAGGGGTGTATCACCATTGGGGATGATTTAGTTTCTAAAGTCCTTACCAGATACTTTAAAACATCAAAATACATCAAGATGAGAAGTCAAATTTCTTGTTTTGCAGAAAGAAGGTTGATAGCAAACTCAATACATAATAAATAAAAGTAGAACAGTAACTGAAATTAAATTAGAACTACTCCACTGAAATCATAAAAAATCTAATATATATATATATATATATATATATATATATATATATATATATATATATGTTTGTGTGTGTTTAATGACAATACACAGAATTGTAGAAGCATGCATTGGAGAGGCATGTTCTCTCCTTATTCTCCTAACTTTCTGACTTAAATTCTGCCATCAGTTACATTACAGCAGATACATTCCTACAATAACTTACATTCCTACAATAATTTTTATAATTTTGTTACCAACAAATCACAATTATGCTGTCAATAATACACTTCAGTTGAATCCATTTCTTGATTTCAAAACAATTTATAAATAAAATTATGACATGAAATCAATGGCCATGACTGAATGGTAAGGGTGAAAAATGGGTATATAAAAAAGGAAAAATATTGTATCAGATCATTACAATCAATTATCAGAAAAAATGAATGGCGCGCATGGAACCCCTTACGGAAACCTGCACCATTGTGCAAAGACACATCAACCCCCAAAAAATAAACTAAGCAAAGTTCGTACATGTTGCAGAAACAAGCACTCATACTTGATTTCCTCCTTCTTGAAGTGCACTAACTTCTTGTGCAGTAAATTTAGCCATTGAAATTGATTTAACCCGATGTGTGAATTCCCGGCTGGGAATTAACAAAGAGAGCAGTTGAGAAGAAAGGAAACACTATTGCCCTATCTCCAGTACAACAGAATATATTTTAAAACAAATTATAGTTTAGACATCCCTGGTGAAGAAAAATCAGATCTCTGTAGGGTTTACAATTTATGAGGTCAAATACAACAATACAGCAATGCATGAAAAGTGCAAGAAAAATACATTCAGTATACAGACATTTCAAGCTTCATTGTTAATGGAGAAGGAAGTTCATGAGGAAAACATAGAAAGCCTGTAAACAAAAGGCGCATGGCAAAACTCAAGTCCATAAAAATAAGCAATACTGGCAGTACAGTAGGTTTCCATGCACCTTAAAAAAATCTATTTTCAAAGCCAATACGTTTTAAAATTACCATAACAAAAGGATTGCAAGTACTTACTGTATTCCACTACAGTTTGTGCAAACAAATGTCCATAAATTTGTGCAAACATATTGTGTTCCCTGCCAAGAGAGAAGGAAAAAAGGATTCAATGTAACAGACATGTGTTAATATCATCTTCAACCATTTTCTACCTGGGTTCAGAAGAATGTCAGAACAAAACTCTAAAAGCTGGTAAAGATTACCAACCCTTAAATCAAAAGTCTACAAAATGACTATAAACATGCCCAACAAAAGCATTCTATCTTAGGTTCAAATTCATCTCTTCGTTTAAGGTTCCTGTTTTTGCATGGAATATAAAGACTAATTGATATGTGCCAGGTAATGTTATCATCCCAGCAATTTTAATAGTCTACAGCCATGACATTAGATATAAATTGAAAGTATTTTTCTGTATGTCAAGGATGAAAATCTAAGCATATCTTTTTTTTTCCTGAAATTTCTTCATAAATATTATTATACACTGATAGGAAACCACACTTTATTAGGGTGTATTCAAGGAAGGGGCGTAAGGGGTTAGATCCCCAAGCAAGTCCTGAGAATGTGACCTGCCCTTTGGTGGGAAAAGCTTTTACAACAGCTTTGAGAGCAGAAGCATAAGAGGGAGAGAGGAAGTGTGGGGGTAAGCAAAAATATACTTAGATGTTAATAGGGGAAGAGTACAGAGCTTCTTGAATGCTCTGCTATCATTTTCTTTTTCTATTACTTCAGAGTTTTAAGGAAAAGCTTATCAGTGACTTATGAATGTCAACTAAAGGGATCAATTACCTCCATTGTCTCTGTTAGGTCCGAGGTAGACCGTATTGCTATACCGGATGGTATGCGCTCAGAGATGATGTATATGCCTGATGTACTAGGCTATACGCCGAGGTCCCAATCACTGCGCACCAGCAATAGGCTTTACAACCAGGGGGTGGTGTGTGCACAATGAGTGGAATAAGCTAGGCGATTCAGAGGTGTGTACCTGGGATGTCTGAGCTCTTATTTATAGGGATACCTGGCTCGGTTGCTGAGCTCCTACTGTTGAGATTTCGTCCGACTTAGTCGGCCTCAACTAGTTTGTTTCAGTCAGTTGAGATTCAGCAGTATCTCTTGATGAGATATTCCAGGGCGGCAGTTCAGCGGAGCTTCATACGTAACAGTTGCCCCCCCAGCTCGGTATTCCGTAAGTCGGAATGCCGAGATGATCTCTGGATTAATTGGTCATTCTTGACCTTGCCATTTATTCCCCATGTGTTAACTATGTCGGAGGTCGTAACTCCATTTGAATCTTGTTATGATTTTTGATTGAATTGGTGAGGTCAGCGGATTTTGAATGTCGGAACCCTTGACATGACCTTTCAGCTTTCTGACCTTTCGTTTTATTACCACTTTCTGTCCTTTCGTCTTATTCCTGCAGTGACGGTTATAACAGGACACTTACTGGCAGTCCTGCGCATTGGGCAGGGAGCACTATGCTGAGCCTAGGATAGGCCATGATTGAGATCATTAAATGCAGGCAGGAAATGCAGGGTGTGCAGGGCGTGCAGGGCGGCGAAAATCCCCTTTTGCCCCTGATGCCCCAAACGCTTCGAAGACCACCCTTTGGCCTTCCACCTCCTTCAGCTCTATATATTTATCTCAGTTCGCCACTGTCCTTCCTTCCTTACTTCCTGCTCTCATACGCGTCTCATAGGGTTTTCTGCGTATTTCTCCTGTTGTCAAAGTGTTCTCCATTCGCATTTCTTCTACTCAGTTTTCCACCAGGTAATTTTCTCTTTCCCTTGTAGATTTCTATTTCCTCTTTTTCTGGTTGTTCGTTTTCTAGTTGGTAAGGAGTGTTTCCTGTCTTACCCACTCTTCAAGTGGGTAATGGACACTCCTGGTAGTTCTAGTGGCCGAAATGGTAATAGAGAGGTGTCTGAGGAGATGATAGGTAGGTTGCCACGGTCTGTTCAGTACTGGTTTTACGGCAGAGAGTATACCGAAGAGGAGAGGCTCCAGCAGCTTCTCCGAAGTCACCGAGGAGGTCGTCAGACCTCCAGAGGTGCTCGTGGTAGGAGAGGTAGAGGTCGGAGGGGACGTAGGGGTGAACACACCCAACCGTCTTTTACTAGAGGTGCGTCCTCCTCGATTCCTCAAGCTTCAATTTCTAGATCGAGTTCCTTTTCTGAACCAGTTCCTTTGTCCTTTATTCTTCCTCCTCCACCGTTTGGACAAGGCTCGGGGTCTATTTTAGATCGGATCCCACCTTTCCAATTGAGTAATAGTTCTTCCAGCATTTCTTCATCCGAGCTGGGTTTTCCCAAATCGGAAATCCCTTCCAATTTTGATGACTCGGCATCCAGTCAGGTGCCCTTTGTCGATCTCCTTAGTAGTTCTGATGACTCTATCCCTTTTTCTTGGAGTCCAGGCCCGTTACCATCTGATTTAGATGATTCTGGGTCAAGTCAGGTTGATTATATTTCTGATCCAACTCCTTCGTGTTCCAGGGACCTGACAATGGACAATTCTGATGTTGATGAATGGGTTCTTCTAGAAGTACTTCATATGCGGTCCATAATGACTCCAGCCGACGTCTCCCAACTTCCTCTTGGGAATCCTGAGGGGGTCGACCTTCTTCCACCAGTGATTTTCCGGTATGCGCAGGCCCCATATCGGATGCGCCCTGCTTCTTCTTTTTCTACCGGGATCTGGTCACTAAGGTCGGAATTCGGCTTCCGTTCACATATTTCCAAATGGTTGTGCTGCGTCGGATTCGAGTAGCGCCCTCACAACTTCACCCCAACTCATGGGCTTTTATCCGTGGTTTTGAGCAATTGTGCTCTTACCTCTTCCTTCCCTGTACAGTCTCCCTTTTTTATTTCTTTTTAGATGTTTATACGGCTCGGAGTGGTGCCGAGTTAAAAGAAAGGAAAGGGTGGGTTACCTACCGAGGTACCCCTGGTAGGGGACTTTTCATCCCTTACTCTCAGTCCTTTAAAGGCTTCAAGAATGCCTATTTTAAAGTGGCTTCTCGTCCTGATTCCCTCCCCTGGTTTGGCAAGGAGCTGCTGGATGATGGGAACCTATTATGCCACTTCGAGTTGTATTGGACGCGAAAACACTACCGACGTCGTCCAAAACACTACGCCATTCCCCTATCCGCGCTTTCTAGAGATGAGAGGTTCGCGGTGCGAATTTTAATCGAGTATACTGACGATTACGGTGTCATCGACATAAGTCGGATAGTAAATAAGTTTGGAGACGATGCTATTTATGAGTTTGGTATGTATGTCAAGTTTTTGTTTACTTTTGACAATTCTCTTTTTTGTACTCCTTGACAATGCTCTTTCTGATTTTCAGTTGGCATGACGTCGGCCGAATATAAGAAGTATCTACCCAAAAGAACTGGCAAGGGCAAGTCGCGAGAGGCTGCCCCTCTTGAACCTGAAGCGTCGAAGCGACGACGGGTAGACATTATCTTGGGGGAGGACCCTCCTGCTGACGAGGTGGTTCCTATTGAGATTTCCCCCCCTTCGCCAAGTCCAGCTGCTGTTCCTGTTTCCTAGGGGACCCTCCTCAGTTTGGAGCCAGGGGAGCTATGGAGGTCAGGTGTTTCTGACCGCCTCAGGGCGGCTTTGAAACCCCCTCCTAGTCTCTTTCTAAATTCTGGCCTGACTTCTACTATAAGGGCCATGCTGAAGCGGATGGAGGACGATGCCTTGAAGACGACCTCATTGATCCAAATATTTCAAGACCTCCTCCAGAATCTGGACCAGGCTAATGCGGCCAAGTCGTCCCTTACTGCTAAGGTCACGGAGCTAGAGCAATCTAAGTCCGACCTGGAGGTTAAATTTGGAGAGCTGCAGAAGGAGGCTGATATGGCGAGGGAGAATCTGCGGCTAGCCAACGCTAAGGTCGGTGAGCTGAGCGCCGAGAAAGAAGCCTTTTCCAAGTCTCTAGGGGATAAGGACGTCCAACTTCAGGCACTCCAGACTCAGCTCGATCAAAAGACCGCCGATTTCGAGGAGGCCAGGAACGTGGTAGTTAACGCGGCCGTCCAAGCTTTTGACAACGCCATTGCTCAGGCCCGAGTTCTGAACCCTGGGCTGATCGAAGCTGGAATGGACGTGTCTTACGAAGTGAAGGACAACGTCATTATTCCGGGGTCTCCCGGTTCCGAGGAGGAGGCCGAAGCTGGGACCCCTTAAATTTAATTTTTGTAATATTTTGTAACCGTTGCCGTGTTCGGCTCGGCTTTTATTATTATAAACAAACTTTTGATCCAAGCTTGTCAAATTATACCACATTGGTCTCGTCTTTATTTACCTTTACGGCTTGCGAGTCACTGATGGCCGATCTAAAATTTGTTAATTTCTTTTCAAAGGTTCATTTCTTTAACGATCGTGACATGTCGGAATCATAAATGGAGGCGTTTTAATAACAACTGCTCATTTATTCATAATGCAAATTTGTTTACAAATCCGAGCTTTGCAGCCCGCTTATTTGCTTTAAAATCAAATCTAAGTACTGCCTGAGCACCATGGCCCGTCTTATTTATGTGGACTAGAGTCTAGTATTTGACCACGTCTTTAAACCTAACTGTAATAGGTTTTCAGCTTGTCAGCGTTCCAAGTTCTTTTTACTGGCTTCTTGGATAAAGTTTCCAGAGTGTAGGCTCCCTTTCCGAGATTATCCTTAACCCTGTAAGGGCCTTCCCAGTTTGCTGCGAGCTTTCCATCTTTGGCATTCTTGTTACCGATGTCGGCTCTTCTCAGAACTAGGTCGCCACTCTGAAATGACCGAGGTCTTACTTTCTTATTAAACCTAGCCGTAACTAGGCGCTTAGCCATCATATTTTTGTATCTGGCGTTCTCTCTGCATTCGTCCAACAGGTCGAGCTCAATCAACAATGCTTCATCATTTTGGCCCTCAGTGCCTTGTAGTCTTTGGGCCCTTCTCCAGGACGGTTCTCCGATCTCAACCGGAATCATTGCTTCACAGCCGTATGTTAGCCTGAAGGGGGTTTCCTCTGTTGTGGATTGAACGCTTGTTCTGTATCCCCATAAAACTAGGTGTAACTGCTGTACCCAGTTTCCTTTGGCCTCGTCAAGCCTTTTCTTGAGTCCGTTGATTATTACCTTGTTGGCAGACTCGGCTTGTCTGTTGGTCTGGGGATGTTCCACTGAGGCGAAACGGTGTTTAATTTTGAAGTCGGCCATGAGCTCTTGGAATTTCTTGTCGATGAATTGAGTTCCGTTGTTGGTTACAATTTCTGCAGGGATTCCAAACCGACTTACCAGATTCCTTTCGAAGAAACGGCGTATCCTGGCCGAGGTGATGGTGGCGAGGGGTTCAGCCTCGATCCATTTGGTGAAGTAATCGACCGCAACTATCAGCCACTTTAGTTGTCCTTCAGCAGCAGCAAAGGGTCCTAAGAGATCCATTCCCCATTTAAAAAATGGCCATGGTACCGTGATGGTCTGCAATTCCTCTGGGGGTGCATGAATTATCAGTGCATGCTTCTGACATTGCTCACATCGTTGAACATGTTCCATGGCGTCGGCCGCCATTGTCGGCCAGTAATATCCTGCTCTTAACGCCTTCTTAGCCAATGCTTTGCCCCCCATGTGATGTCCGTTGATGCCTTCATGGATCTCGGATAACACGTATTCAACCTCATTTTTATCAAGGCATTTCAGCATGGGTGCATAGAAACCCTTTTTGTACAGTTGACCCTCTACTATAGTGAAGCAGGCCGAGTTCCTGACCAGCTTTTTTGCCTCTTTAGTCTCTTCTGGCAGGATTCCTTTTTCAAGGTAAGCCACAATTGGTCTCCTCCAATCTTCGGTGTCGGTGGTTATCATTAGGACGCATGTTGGTTCCAAAATGCTTTGTTGAATAACGGTGCGGTGGTTATCGGATCCTTTCGAGCTTGCCAATTTGGACAGAATGTCGGCCCTACAATTTTCGTTTCGAGGGATGTAATGGATCATTACCTCGTCGAACTCGGCAAACAATTCCTTGAC
>JAVKPL010010785.1:0-48144 GCA_032173675.1 Gastrolobium villosum
TTCTTGATCATCTTCTTTTTCTTTAATTTTCGTTTCTGTTAAAAAAAAACAAAAAAATATATTTATTTTTGCGCATCTGTCTTGTTTCTGCGTTTGAACTCATTTGTGTTTCTGATTCCGATTTCTGCACCTTTGATTCTGCATCGGAATTTGATTCTGCAGACGCGTCTTTTCTCAGTTTTTGCATTTTCTGCATTACGGTTTCCATTTTACTGCGAATTTCTGAACCCTAATTAAAAATAATTTTTAATTTGCGCGAGTTCGTCAGCTCGTGTCAAATTTGGCGCCGTTTCCAGGGAAATGGCATCGGTCTAAATCGTTTTCTGATTCTTGATCATCTTCTTTTTCTTTAATTTTCGTTTCTGTTAAAAAAAAACAAAAAAATATATTTATTTTTGCGCATCTGTCTTGTTTCTGCGTTTGAACTCATTTGTGTTTCTGATTCCGATTTCTGCACCTTTGATTCTGCATCGGAATTTGATTCTGCAGACGCCTTTTCTTACATCAATACTTTTTCCGTAATCAATTAAAACCACACTATAATTGTAAATGCAACTCGCGGAATCATACATCTTACTAACATCATTAATCCTTCTTTTATTTCAATTCAATTAAACTCACCATCTTACTCTCACATTTTACCAAGTTGTAGTCCTTTACGTTATCTACGCGTGGTTTCAAACCACGTACCATTTGGAGTTCTACCCATCAAGTTAAGCCCCTTTCTTTTAGTCTAGAAAAACCTGAATTTTCGAAAATTACACTGTGGTAATCGATTACCAGTGGGTGGTAATCGATTACCACCTGTCAAAAATGAGGCAGTAACCAAATTTTGACCTCCTCTGTTCTGGTAATCGATTACCAGCCTTTGGTAATCGATTACCTCACATGGTAATCGATTACCAAGCCTCAGTAATCGATTACCAGTGAAGACAGTAGCTAAATTTCGTCCCCTGTTGCATGGTAATCGATTACCATGCTTGGGTAATCGATTACTATGCAGCAAAAGTGACAGATTACAGCATTTTAAGCCCAAGAAAGGTTGTGTAATCCATCCCTAACCCCTTGGTACTCCACACAACACTTAAACACATCCTAATGTAGGCTCTAGGCCCTTCCATCATGCATTTTCCTTAAAATATACATCATTTACAAAGTCCTCAAAGTAATGGCCATTTACATACAAATATGGACCATTTTTACAACATAATCATCAAGACTTCAAAGGCAATGAATGTGGCCATGGACAAGTCCCATGCTCACTCAAAATATACAATTATCCATGTCATGAATAATAAGCAATAAACAAGACTTAGTATACCATCATGAACACTACAAAAAGCATGGCAATAACATCATGCAATATGTTCATGACCTAAGTCTCAAAATACTAATGTCATGCTATGTGCAATCCATAGCCCTCCTCCAAAATGTCATGCAATCCCAATGCACCGCATGCAAATCCACTGTCCACTAAGCGGGCTTCTTGCCCGAAGCTCCTCCCGGCTCATAGTGACCTGAAATGTGGTCCCCCAAACACGGGGTGAGATATACAAATATATCTCAGTAAACCAATGGAGCTAGAGGCTCTCTCCACTCCATGGCTCACTCAAATGTATAAATATGACATCATGTAATATGCAAGCAATACAATATCACCAACCAACTGGAGACAACCCAAGAACATCCACGCATGGATTCATGTTCAAGGACTCCATCATATAACTCCCGAGACAATCCTGGCGCCTCTCCCATGGTTGAGAAGACTCCATGGCAAAACCCAACCGGAACTCCTCATGAGCCCTATCCGGCGGATGTCCCCCGTTTGGATCATCCTGGTGTCGCTCCCAGAGTCGACACCATGGCATATCCAACTGGCATTCTCACACAGGATGAACCCAGCGGATGTCCAAACCAACATACGTCAACTGGCCAGTGACCAAACAATTTTCATAAAATCCAAGCAATATGCATACAAGCACACAATCACACAATGCCATAAACACATAATCCAACCACAACCTTCCACTAGGTGTGGTGGAGCACACTAGGGATTAAACCCAAGTTCCAAGGGTTTACCTCAACACTTAGCAAATCCGTTCCAAACGTATGCTCCAATTCAACCTTTCACAATCACGTCCGTGTGAGGCACCCTACAACAATCATCAAATCCAAATTACACAAAACCTCAATTTTCATGAAAATTCCTCAAATTTTCCTAAGTTAAAAACCTAACTTTTTCACCAAAAATTATCATAGCATTTCTAGCTTACAAGCATGATTCTAAGACCTTTTCATCTAATAGCATTTTTCGATTTGGGCTCTCTATCATCACACATCTAAAATTAAAGGTTTAAAGCATAAATTCCTAGATCTACAAAATCAACCACAAATATACCACAAATATACTCACAATCAAGTGTATGCTCACCACCAAGGCTCCACTAAGCCAAAGGAAGACCAAAACTCCAACAAAACTCCAAGAACACAAGTGGGTCGGATCTGTTCTTGGCCAAAAACGAAGCAAAGAGATGGATTCAAGGCTTGGGAGTGTTACCAATGGATCTAGAAGGTTGTTTACAATAGATTTCGACACCAAAATCAAGCGATTTGGTGAAGAAATGAAGAAATGGCAAAATGGAGAAGAAATGGTGTTTTTGGTTGTGAATGGTGGATCTTCACGGGAAAGAAGAAAGAAAAAGGGGAAAGAAGGCGTGGGGGTGAGTGGGCCAAGTGGGTTTTTGGTCCCACGGGTCCCATACGCGATCTAACTTTAATCCCGATAAAAATTCCGATCATAAATTCTTAATCTACATATTTTTCCAGTCCATGTCATATTTTTATTTCTCCAAAATATTGATAAAATTTTCACACCTATCGGTACACTCACACCACAGTATTTAACACTTAAAAATCACTATTCATCAACTTTTCCCAAATTTGCCTATTCACTCAATTTTCCGCCCTGATTCCATTTCCAGCATTACTTTTGTCATATGAAATCTCTAACTCAGTATTTATGCCTCAGAACACACGGCTGGTCAATTACCATTTTGCCCTTTTTGCCCATTTTGGCCATAATTCACGGATTTTCACTTATCCACCAACTTTCATTTCACATTATAATATAAAAATTCACATTTAAATATATGAGGTGTTATATTCACCCCACCTTTTATAAATTTTGTCCGCAAAATTAGATCATACCTGCTCGCTAACTCAGGATACAGCCGGAGAATCTCGTCCTCCCGCTCCCAAGTAGCCTCCTCAGGTGTGCGGCCTTCCCACTGAATCTTCAGCATGGGAATAATCTTACTTCTCAATCTCTTTTCACTGCGGTCCAATATGGCAATAGGACCGATGGGAGTCTTCAAGTTCTCCCTGATTTCAATATTATCCGGTATCACCACATGTGATTCATCCGGAACATAACGTCGCAATTGCGACACATGAAAAACATCATGTAAATTGGATAATTGCGGGGGTAAGGCAAGCTGATAGGCCACCAATCCCACTCTTTTCATAATTTGATACGGCCCAATGAACCGTGGACTCAGCTTCCTCACACCCAACGCACGGCCAACACCTGTGACCGGAGATAACCGTACAAAAACATGGTCACCTTCCTCAAATTCCAGCGGTCTATGCTTATTGTCATAGTAGCTTTTCTGCCGATTCTGTGCCTGTTTCAATTTTTCTCTGATCATTTCAATTTGCACTGTTGTTTCCTGCACAAAATCCGGACCAAATCTTTCTTTATCGCCTACCTCTGTCCAACAAGTGGGCGTACGACACCTCCTGCCATACAAAACCTCATATGGTGCCATACCCAGACTGGAATGAAAACTGTTGTTATACGAAAATTCCACCAATGGTAAGTACCTATCCCAGGCATTACCCTGTTCCAGTGTGCAAGCTCTCAGCATATCCTCAAGTGTCTGTATGGTCCTCTCAGTCTGACCATCAGTCTGCGGGTGATAAGTAGTGCTCAGTCGAAGCTGAGTGCCAAAAGCCTGCTGCAAAGCTCCCCAAAAATGCGAAGTAAACTTCGGGTCCCGATCACTCACAATGCTAATCGGTATCCCATGGAGTCTAACAATCTCCTTTACATACAGTGTAGCCAACTTCTCTGTGGTGAAATCCACTCGTACTGGTAGAAAATGTGCAGACTTCGTGAGTCGGTCCACAATAACCCAAATCGAATCGTAACCAGCTTGAGTTCGTGGCAATCCCACAACAAAATCCATTGAAATATTCTCCCATTTCCATTCAGGTATATCCAGCGGCTGAAGTAATCCAGCAGGTTTCTGATGCTCTATTTTTACTTTCTGACAAACCAAACACTTAGACACGTATTCAGCAACATCCCTTTTCATCCCAGGCCACCAGAACTTAACTTTCAAATCTTGGTACATTTTTGTGGCACCTGGGTGGATAGCATATTGACCCTTATGGGCCTCAGTCATAACTTCCTCTGCAAGTTCCTTGGGCACAACAATCCTGCCCTGATATAATAATAATCCCTGTTCATTAACAGATATGCCACTCTGGCCTTTCAAATACTTTATACTTTCATTGCGAATCTGAGTCTCTTTAATTTTCTCGTGCAGCTCGTTCTCAATCCGAGTCAACTCCATATCACACATTCTCCCTGCAAAGAAATCCGTTATTTTCATGTCACGAAATTGCTCAATCACTTCATTGTCCCACATCATCATATGAGATAAATTGACAGACTTCCTACTCAATGCATCTGCCACAACATTAGCCTTTCCCGGGTGGTATTTCAGCTCAAAGTCATAGTCTTTCAAGATTTCAACCCATCTACGCTGCCTCATATTCAGCTCCTTCTGATCAAACAAATATTTCAAGCTTTTATGGTCGCTGAACACAGCAAATTTCATCCCATACAGAAAGTGCCTCCAGATTTTCAAGGCAAACACAATAGCAGCCAGTTCCAAGTCATGCGTCGGATAATTCTCCTCATGCGGCCTTAACTGCCTAGACGCGTAAGCAATCACTTTTCCTTCCTGCATCAGTACGCTCCCTAAACCCTTCTTAGAAGCGTCACAATATAACACAAACTCACCCTCCGGATCAGGTAGAGTCAACACCGGAGCAGTGGTCAATTTCTCTTTAAGTAGCAGAAAACAGTCCTCACATTCCTGGGTCCACACAAAAGGAGTATCCTTTCGTGTCAATCGGGTCAACGGTTGAACCATTGCAGAAAATCCCTGTATAAATCGGCGATAATAGCCAGCAAGCCCCAGAAAACTTCTAATCTCAGTCACAGTCTTAGGTCGTTCCCAGTCACTCACCGCTTCAATCTTGCTTGGATCCACTGCAACACTGTAACAGCCCGTTACGTACCGGTATTGTTAACATTGATTATGATATTAAGCGCAGTTACAATCACAGTAATTGGGTTAATTAAATTACGGGCAAACTTTTTTCCTTTTATCATATTCCTTTTCATAACCATAACCTTTTCCGTAATCAATTAAAACAACACCATAATTGTAAATGCAATACGCGGAAGCATTCAGCTTAACAACACCACTAATCTTTATTTTTGTTCAACTCATTTAAACTCATCCAATTCCTTTAATATCTTACCATATTCTACCCCTTTACATTAGTTACGCGTGGTTTCAAGCCACGTACCATGTGGAGTTCTACCCATCAAGTTAAACCCCTTTCTTTTAGTCCAGAAAAACATGAATTTTCAAAATTTTCACTGTGGTAATCGATTACCAGTGGGTGGTAATCGATTACCACCTGTTGATATGCTCCCAGCATATATACTTTTATAGATCAAAAACAGCAGGAAATCAGATCTAAAACTGTATATAAAAGTGTATATGTGGTGAAATTATTGAATAAAATTGTCAGACACTCTCTCACTCAAATTCTTCATGTTTACAGGAGGAAAATAACAAATAAAGGAGTAAGGAGAAGAATCAGACAGAAGTCCCACGCTCCAAGCGTAGGAATCCACGCTTGAAGCGTGGGAGGAGACTTCAGAACAGTGAGTTCACGCTGCAAGCGTGGAACTCCACGCTTGGAGCGTGGAAAAAGCAAAAATGGCAGAAGCTCCACGCTTGGAGCGTGGATCCTGCGCTCCAAGCGTGGGATTGAGAGAGACAGCTGTCAGTTGCGAGAAAAGGAGGATTTTCAGGTTATAAAAAGGGCATAAGGCAACCCTAGGAGACACATCTGATATTCTACACAACTGAGATCGTTCGGAGGCGGAAGTTCTGAGAAAGATCTCTTCTTCTACCTTTCTGTAGTTCTTTTAGTTTTTGTTTTTCAATTGAACTTTGGATTCTAGCCATGATAATGGTTGGCTAGAACCTCTTTGCTGTAGTTAGGGTCACGAACCCTTGTGAACCCCTGATACAATGGATTGAGTTTTTATGAATATATTTATCTTTTGAATTTCGTTCTATTCTGTTCGTATTGTTATTGTTATTATTAGATCCGATCAATCTAGTAAGTAATAATAAATCTGAGGATTAGGGCCAACAAGAGGGATCTGAGGTCTTTAATCCGGAAAGGGGATAGAACGACGGTATGAACATGATCTAGACATAGACATGATTCATATTGTAGATGTTTCAATTATCGATCGTTATGCTTGATCTCATATAGGGCACCTCAAGGAATTAGGGTTCTATATGAGATTAAAGGGTTAATTCCTCAAGGGATTGAGAATTAACTATTGATACTTTTATCTGATAATTATCTAAGTTCACGATTTATATATTAATACTTAACTTAATCCAGAGTAAAAGGTGGGGATCATTGGTGAGTGTTCCCTACTACAGCGCTTTTCTATATTTAAACCCTTATTTCAATTCTTTTTCAAAAAGAACCAAAAACAAGTCTTTTAAATTTACAAATCAAATTTCCACACAATCCTGACATTCGTGTCAAAACCCTTTTGAAATATTTAATCTTAAAAGAAAGAGTTTTAATTGATTTAAACACACTCTCTGTGGATACGAACTGTGATTTATCACTGTATTACTTGCGCGATTCGGTACACTTGCCGATTCACGTCAAGTTTTTGGCGCCGTTGCCGGGGAGTGTTTGTCTTAAATCAATTAATCTTGATTTTAAAGATTAAATTGTTTTTATTTTATTTTATTTTATTTTTGTTTTGAATCTGTGCTACTAATCTTTTCTCTGAAGTTGTATGCAAAGCAGTGCTTTTCTAAGGAGAAGCGAACGAATTGCTCAAAAAGAGAAGGAAAGAAAAAGGGCACAGACAACTCCCATTCCAGTAGCTGAAACCCTAGAGATGGCTGCTCCTAATCAGAATGCTGATCCTAGGATGAACACCATCCTCACGCCTGTCTTCAACAGGCCCAATGCTGGAATTGTTCCACCAGAACTTGGGAACAATCAATGGGAACTCAAGTCCAACATCATTCAGTTGGCCGAGAGAGAAAAGTATGGAGGAGAGGACAATGAAGATCCTCACAGATTCATTGACAGATTTTTACGAATCTGTGACTCTACAAAGCCTCCACATGTTTCTGATGATGCAATCCGATTAAGACTTTTTCCTTTTTCTGTTAAGGGAAAAGCTCTTGATTGGATGGAAAGACAACCTGCGGATAGCATCATTTCTTGGGACAATTTATCTGAAAAATTCTTTGCAGAGTTCTTCCCCATGGAGAAATACAACAACATGGTGAATGATATCACCTCCTTCAAACAACAATTTGGAGAGACCATCTGCGCTTCTTGGAATAGATTCAAGGCCCTCATGAGAAAGGTTCCTCATTATAACCTATCTCAAGGGGACCAAGTGAGAATCTTCTTCAATGGTTGTCTACCAGAAACAAAATTGGTGATTAATACTGCAGCAGGCGGTTCTTTGGGTGACAAACTAGCTTCTGAGTCATATCATCTTATTGACAAGTTAGCTAAGAACGAGAATGAAACATCTATAAGGACCGGGAAAAGGGAAGCAGTGCCACTCAATGATAATAGTGCAATGCTGGCGGAACAAAAGTTGTTGTCCCAACAAATGTCCAATCTGCATGCGAAGTTTGAAAGGATGCAACTTTCCAAAGTTCAAGCAAGCGCAGTTGTCCTTGATTGTGAGTATTGTCATGAAGATCATGATACCAATACTTGTCCTACATTGATGTCCTCAGATTCTACTCAACAATTTCAGGTAAATGGTATTTGGTATGATCAGCGCCCTAATCAAAATTTCTCAAGAAATCAAAATAATGCTGCTGGTGGTAATAATTACCAGAGGAAAAATTATCAAGGTACTGGTTTAGATATGACATCAGACAACTATCTAAAACCACCACCTATTCCAAAAAAAGAGCCTTCTGACCTGGAGCGTTTAGTCGGAACATTAGCACAAAGTACTAACGCTTTCATGGAGGAAAGTAAGGCTAATCAAAGAAGTACCAATGCTTTCATTGAGGAGAGCAGAGCTGATTCCAGAAATACAAAAGCTTCAATCAAGAACCTGGAATATCAGATTGGTCAACTAGCCCAACAATTATCTGATAGAGCTCCAGGTACCTTTCCTGGTAACACTACTACTAACCCCAAGGAAGATTGTTTGGCAGTTACAACTAGAAGTGGGAAAGTGGTATCATCACCACCAAAACCTATTGAGAAGGAAAAGAAGATTGAACAAGAGGAGAAACCTGAAAAAGAAAAAGAAGAATCTCCTGAGGTATTGAAACCAACTGATGATGAGAAGGAGACAGCTACTCTTCCAAAAGAAAAATTTGAACTCAGTGAAGAGTATCTGCTGAAAATGGCACCTTATCCTGGAAGGTTGAAGCCAGAATTAAAAGCCAAGAGTTATGACAGATTTCTTGATCTTTTCAAGAAATTGCATGTGAACATTCCGTTCGCTGAAGCATTGGCTAATATGCCAAACTACGCCAAATTCATGAAAGACCTCCTTTCAAGGAAGCAAAAGCTACAGGAATGTCAAACAGTTGCACTTAATGAGAAGTGCAGTGCTATTATCACTAGGAAGTTTCCTCCCAAACTTCGTGATCCTGGAAGCTTTAATATTGAAATTGAAATAGGAGACACAAAGATTGGCAAAGCTTTGTGTGATTTAGGGGCAAGTATTAATCTGATGCCCTTATCTGTTTGTAAAGCCTTAGGGATCACTGAATTGAAGCCTACTCTGGTTTCTCTTCAGCTGGCTGATAGATCCTTGAGGAAACCAAGTGGAATAGTCGAAGATGTTCTGGTAAAAATTGACAAGTTCATCTTTCCGGCTGATTTTATTGTGCTTGATATGGAGGTTGAGAATGAAATGCCTCTCATATTGGGTAGACCTTTCCTGGCCACAGCTCGTGCAATGATTGATGTAGAACAGGGAAAGCTGGTGCTAAGGATGAATGAAGACACAATCACTGTCAATGTCTTTGAAGCAATAAAAAGACCAGATGATGATAGTGATTGTTTTGAAATTAATGTCTTAGAGGAAGTGATGCATGAAGATGAAACTCCCTTGCAAGAATTTACTGTTGAATTGCAAGAAAGAGATCATATCCCTTTTGAGGAAGACATTAAAGTTGCTAATGAGTTGCTTGAACAGAAAACTTCTGACAAGGAAATAGGTGCTCCTAAAGTTGATCTTAAGGAGCTACCTCCAGCCCTAAAGTATATGTTCCTGGGTGACAATGAAACATATCCAGTGATCATAAATAACAGTTTATCTGCTAATGATGAGAAGAAACTGAAAGAAATTCTTTTAAAGCATAAGACTGCTTTAGGATGGTCCATGGCTGATCTTAAGGGTATAAGCCCTTCCTTCTGTACGCATAAAATTCTCATGGAGAATGATATCAAACCTGTAAGGCAGCCTCAAAGGAGATTGAACCCCATGATGAAAGAAGTGGTGAGAAAAGAAGTAGTTAAACTTCTTGATGCTGGAATGATTTATTCAATATCAGATACTGCATGGGTGAGTCCTGTACAAACTGTACCAAAGAAAGGAGGTGTCACTGTGGTAAAGAACGATAAGGATGAATTAATCTCTACCAGGACAATTACTGGATGGAGAATGTGTGTTGACTACAGACGGCTTAATGAAGCAACTAGGAAGGATCATTTTCCTCTCCCTTTTGTGGATCAAATGCTGGAAAGGTTAGCAGGTCATTCATATTATTGTTTCCTTGATGGGTACAGTGGTTATAATCAAATTGCAGTGACTCCAGAAGATCAAGAAAAGACAGCATTCACTTGTCCTTTTGGCGTTTTTGCCTATAGGAGAATGCCGTTTGGATTGTGCAATGCACCTGCTACTTTTCAAAGGTGCATGTTATCAATCTTCTCAGATATGGTAGAAAAGTTCTTAGAAGTATTCATGGATGACTTTTCGGTATTTGGCTCTTGCTTTGATGATTGCTTAGGCAATTTATCTAAAGTACTGAAAAGATGTCAAGAGACAAACCTGGTCCTTAACTGGGAAAAATGTCATTTCATGGTCCAAGAAGGCATTGTGCTTGGACACAAAATTTCTAAGGAAGGTATAGAAGTTGATAGAGCAAAACTAATGCTCATTGAAAAACTACCTCCTCCAATTAATGTTAATGGAGTGAGGAGTTTCCTTGGTCATGCTGGCTTTTATAGAAGATTCATCAAAGACTTCTCAAAAATTGCCAAGCCACTAAGTCAACTTCTCATGAAAGATAATGAGTTCGTTTTTGACGATGCGTGTCTCAAAGCCTTTAATTTATTAAAGGAAAAACTCACTACTGCTCCTGTCTTGGTTTCACCTGATTGGAGTATGCCATTTGAGTTGATGTGCGATGCTAGTGATCTAGCTATTGGTGCTGTTCTTGGCCAACGAAGAAACAAACTGTTGCACGTAATTTATTATGCTAGCAAAGTTCTGAATGAAGCACAGGTAAACTATGCAACAACAGAGAAAGAGATGCTCGCTGTGGTCTATGCACTTGATAAATTTAGACCATATCTCCTTGGTGCCAAGACCATCATTTTTACTGATCACGCAGCAATAAAGTATTTGATCTCTAAACAAAATGCAAAACCACGGCTGTTAAGGTGGATGTTGTTATTTCAAGAGTTTGATTTAGAGATCAAAGACAAGTCAGGAATGGAAAATAAGGTTGCGGATCACTTATCCAGAATCCGAGAGAAGACCCTACAAGATGATCCTGCTTTAGAGATCAACGATTATTTTCCGGATGAACAAGTCCTTGCAATATCTGTGAAATTATCTGAAGAACCAATTTTTGCACTACATATGGAACCATGGTTTGCTGATTTTGTTAATTTTAAGGTCATCAAGAAAGTACCTCCTGATCTCACAAAGCAACAAGTGAAAAAGTTCTTACATGATGCCAGGAGGTATGTATGGGATGATCCATTCCTGTATTTCCAATGTGCTGATGGAATCTTGAGAAGATGTGTATCAGAATTGGAAATCAAGGAAATTTTATGGCATTGTCACAATTCTGATTATGGTGGTCATTTTGGTGGAAACAGAACTGCACAAAAGGTATTGCAAAGTGGGTATTACTGGCCTACTCTTTTCAAAGATGCCAGAGAGTATGTGGAAAAATGCGAAAGATGCCAAAAGACAGGGAACATTTCCCGGAAAGATGAAATGCCTCTAAACACTATTATGGAGGTGGAATTATTTGATTTATGGGGGATTGATTTCATGGGACCATTTCCATCTTCCTATTCCAACCAGTACATTCTGGTAGCTGTGGATTACGTTTCTAAGTGGGTTGAGGCAACAGCTCTTCCTACTAATGATGCGAAGGTGGTTGTAAACTTCCTAAGAAAGAATATCTTTACCAGATTTGGAGTGCCAAGAGCAATCATAAGTGATGGAGGCTCTCATTTTTGCAATAAGCAGTTTGAAAATCTGTTAACAAAATATGGTGTCAGGCATAAGGTCGCTACACCTTATCATCCACAGACAAGTGGCCAAGTGGAAGTTTCCAATAGGGAACTGAAGCGAATCCTGGAAAAGACTGTCAGTATTTCTCTAAAGGATTGGTCAAAAAGACTGGATGATGCACTGTGGGCATACCGAACTGCATACAAAACTCCGATAGGAATGTCTCCCTATCAGCTTGTGTACGGGAAAGCTTGTCATTTACCAGTGGAGCTTGAACATAGAGCCTTTTGGGCTATTAAATTCCTAAACTTTGATGCCACAGCAGCTCTTGAGAAACGAAAGTTTCAACTGTTAGAGCTTGATGAGTTTAGGAATTCAGCCTTTGAAAGCTCTAGGATTTATAAAGAAAAAGCGAAGAAGTATCATGATAGCAAACTTAAACACAAGGAGTTTGAGCCTGGTCAGCAGGTATTGTTATACAATTCCCGATTGAAACTTTTTCCAGGGAAGTTGAAATCCAGGTGGACAGGACCTTTTGTGATTAAAAAGGTCTTTCCATATGGTACTGTTGAGATATCTTCCATGGAGGACGACAGACCCTTCAAGGTCAATGGCTCTAGATTGAAGTTCTTCCATGGAGGACCCGTATTGAAACAAGTTGTGGCTTTGCGCCTTCATTCAATTGCAACTTAAATGAGGTAACCGTCAGGCTCGGGACGTTAAACACGCGCTAGTTGGGAGGCAACCCAACATTTTTATCCTTTTATTGTTTCTTGTTTTCATTTTTTTTAGATAACCAGAGAAAAATTAAAAAAATTGAATAAAAGAAGGAAGTGAAAATGCTCCAGAGAGTTTACGCTTGAAGCGTAGAACTCTGCGCTTCAAGCATAGAAAAGAAACTTGGGACAGAGGGTCCACGCTCCAAGCGTGGAACCCTACGCTTGGAGCGTAGAAAATAAGTTGGAACAGAAGCTGGGCGCTTCAAGCGTGGGAATCCACGCTTGCAGCGCAGGAACCACACACAGGCAGTAGTTCCACGCTCCAAGCGTGGAACCCTACGCTTGGAGCGTGGAAAGGGAAGTTGAAGAGCCAAGGACAGCAGGTCTGCGCTCCAAGCGTGGGAACCCACGCTTGCAGCGCAGGAAACTCGAAAGGGGACAGTAGTCCCACGCTCCAAGCGTAGAACCCTACGCTTGAAGCGTGGGGATGGAAGTGGAAAAATCAGACACAGAATGTCTACGCTCCAAGCGTGGAACTCCACGCTTGCAGCGTAGAAGAGGAATCAGGAACGTCAGAGGCAGTAGGTCCACGCTTCAAGCGTGGAATCCCACGCTTGCAGCGTGGACAGGGTTTTAAGTGCGCAACCCTAGTTCCCAAGCGCCGCGCCTCATCCCCTTTCCCCATTTTTCTTATATTTTCTTTCCTTTCCCCCACCTACTCCCCATTTCCCCCTCACCTTTTCCCCTTCCCTCCTCACTCTCTCCTTCGTCTCCCTCTCACTCCTCCTCCTTCCACTTCCCCTTTTCACCACCACACCACTTCACCACTTCACCACCGCACCACCGCACCACCACCACACCACTTCACCACACCACCACCGCACCGCCATCATCTCCACCATAGTTTTTCTTCTCCCCTGTTCACGTGAGGATCAGATTTCTGCATAAGTTTCAATCAAAATGGCTGGAGACAAGGTACCCATCCATTATTTCTTTTATTTCATTGCTTGATGATGGTTGCAAGTATAGGAGAGGTATGATTTCGATAGTCGTAATGGATTGCATGTGGTATGTGTTTGTTCCGATTGGGATTGGGTGCTGGTAAAATGATGTTTAACTTTTGCTGAAAATATGCGGTGCTATTTTTGTATAGTTGCAATTTGTTCGATACTAATGCTGTGTTGGTCGTAAAGTGTCTTGATACAAGTGTTGCTTGGCATGATTAATGGGGTTGGAAGTATTTATTTGAAGTAGATGGTTGAATTTAAATCTGGGAATTGAGCTGAATGATATCATGAACTGAATCTGTCTGCTGATAATATTTGTTATGCACATGTATTGGGAACTTTTCTGAGTTTCAGGAGAAAAGAATGAAAAAGAGCACAGAAGGGTCATCTACTGCGAAAAGACCCCGCACAAGTTTTGACCCCAGACGATTTTTATCCGCTGAAAAGCAGGAAGTTTATGAAACTAAACTGCTGAATAAAAATGTAATCAAAGAAAGGGGATTCGATTTGGGGAGTCTCCTACTTTTTGATAACATTTATTCGGTAATTCAAAGGAGGCACTGGAGGACATTGGTCACTTTTCCACAAGACAGTTCTGGGCGCATTCTCAGAGAATTTATAGCCAATGCTGATAAGAACATGGTCAATGCCACCCGAAAGAGTTGGGTGAGAGGGAAGGAAGTGCCATTTGATGCGGCGACAATTGAAGAATTCCTACAAACTTCGTATGACCCTACGGCTGAGTGCGAGTTTGCCCGACTATTCAATTTGATGCAGCCGACAGAAGGGTATTATCGGGAAGAAATGCCCCTCATAGCTGATGAAGTTCGGGAAAAGATCACCAGTCCATTCTCTGAATGGAAATTTAGGCCGGGTCTCACAAATGTACCCGAAAAATTTACTAGGCTCAGCCTTACTGGTGAGGCTATCAGCTGGCACACTTTTGTGAATGCAACCGTTATTCCTTCTACGAACAAAAGTGATGTTAATGTCGAGAGGGCTGTGCTATATTATGTGCTGATGGGGGACAAAAATCTGAATATTGCTGCTATTTTATCTGACCGGATTGTCCACATGATTACCCAAAGCAAGGAAAATAATCTATTGGCTCACAGTTCTTTAATCTCCAATCTGTGTGTTAGAGCGGGGGTTGAAATTCCCGCTAATGAGCCATTGGATGTAAAGGCTGAAAAGCCTATGACAAAGACTGCCTTGGAAGGTTATTACAAGGAATCCGAAAAACATGCAGCATGGCTTCTCAATAGCCAGGGAAATCCTATACCCCCTCCAGAGCCACAGGATCCGCCAGTACCTCAGGCACCTCCAGCAGCCCAGACATCAGCAGCATCATCATCTGCTCGCCAGCCACTTTATGAGGATTCTCCGATCATACTCGAGATGCATGCCATGATGAAGGCCATGTGCTTGAAGATGGGGATTGATCCAGCAGATCCTCCTAGCTCTTTCCAGCAGTATACTATGGAGGAGTGATCATTGGCTGTTGTTACTTTTATTTATTTTCGGACATTGTTAAATTTTGTGTTTTGTTTTAAATGACCAATAGGATTTTGTTAGGGTCAAGTACTTTTTGGATATGAACATCTCAGGGTCTCTCTCACTGTTTTGCTGATATATTATTGTTAATGATGTGTGCTTTAATTGCGCAGCTGTTCTTATCGATTGAACTTAGTTATTGCTGGGGACAGCAATTTCTAAAATCTGGGAATGGTGGATGACCTTGCCCACCTGTTCTTGCACTTTAGCTGCAATTGTGGAACCACACTTCATTTCAGGGGAGATATTCGAACCAACTTACATTTTCAGTTTAAATATCTGTCTTAGCTTAAGCAATTTTAAAAAATTCAGCAAAATTTTTTGGAATATATGCCTGTATGTATGTTGTTTGGAATATGCCTATTGATAATCTCAGATTTAGATGTTGCTTCCTTAAACAAATGATTGAATTCATCTTAGGAAGTACATTAAGCTTTGAAAGTTTTGGCATGATGTCACTTGGCATGAGTAGAGATTAGAATTGTTCGTCTGTCTGAAATTATGTGCTAGAATTGATGATATGCCTGATATCTCTGTGAAATCTAGTCTGAAATCATAGCCTTGAGGTTTGAGCCTAGACAGTAAAATTTTTCTGAGAGGCCTCACTGTACTGACACTCTAGAACTTGGTTTGTTTCTCTACAAGGCATGCATTTTAACTGATATGATGAGGTAATTTGTTCTTGATAGCTCTGGCCATAAAGCTCACCTGTATAATTAATCTTCCATTGTTATCCCTTTGAGGTTTGAACCTATTCATTAGTGATTACCAAATTGTTGCTTAACCTATCCATGATGAATTTACCCTAAGTGAGATTGAACTACTGATTTTTCTCAAAAAGAGAGAAAATATCTAAGGTAAGCTCCACTACACTAAGCAGACTGGAAAGGGAAAAGAAAGAAAGAAACAAAAAAGGAAAAAAGAGAAAGAAAAAGGAAAAAGAAAAACATGCGGGTGAAGCAGTGTGAATAAATTGGTCAAACATAGGAATTGACTTCCCGAAATTCTGTGGGCAAGTTAGTGGAGCAAAATTGATAAGTTCTCAGTGTCAATCTCATAGCATTTGAAGCCACTCTCCATACAAAATTCCTACCTTAGCCAGGCCAAATTAAAACCATTGAAAGTCCTTTGATCAGTTAAATGCATGTGTTTGAATCCTTCAATTTTAAGGATATTGAGAATATGATCAAGCCTATGGCAGTGTTTCAGCTGTGATGGTTATGTATGTCTGACACCCTAAAAACACAAGAGTGAGAGTGATATAGTTGTCTTGGTGAGGGATGTTCAGATTACATTCATGAAATGGCAGAGAATTGATGGCATCATCAGAATTCTTGCAGAATTCAGTCAGGCATGACATAATGGTTTCTTCAAGTGTTTGGTTGATATTGTGTTGAAACACTGCTGTACGAAGTTCTAAGTTTGAATCAGTTTATTGCTGAGGACAGCAATGTTTAAATCTGGGAATTGTTTGATATGCTCCCAGCATATATACTTTTATAGATCAAAAACAGCAGGAAATCAGATCTAAAACTGTATATAAAAGTGTATATGTGGTGAAATTATTGAATAAAATTGTCAGACACTCTCTCACTCAAATTCTTCATGTTTACAGGAGGAAAATAACAAATAAAGGAGTAAGGAGAAGAATCAGACAGAAGTCCCACGCTCCAAGCGTAGGAATCCACGCTTGAAGCGTGGGAGGAGACTTCAGAACAGTGAGTTCACGCTGCAAGCGTGGAACTCCACGCTTGGAGCGTGGAAAAAGCAAAAATGGCAGAAGCTCCACGCTTGGAGCGTGGATCCTGCGCTCCAAGCGTGGGATTGAGAGAGACAGCTGTCAGTTGCGAGAAAAGGAGGATTTTCAGGTTATAAAAAGGGCATAAGGCAACCCTAGGAGATACATCGGATATTCTACACAACTGAGATCGTTCGGAGGCGGAAGTTCTGAGAAAGATCTCTTCTTCTACCTTTCTGTAGTTCTTTTAGTTTTTGTTTTTCAATTGAACTTTGGATTCTAGCCATGATAATGGTTGGCTAGAACCTCTTTGCTGTAGTTAGGGTCACGAACCCTTGTGAACCCCTGATACAATGGATTGAGTTTTTATGAATATATTTATCTTTTGAATTTCGTTCTATTCTGTTCGTATTGTTATTGTTATTATTAGATCCGATCAATCTAGTAAGTAATAATAAATCTGAGGATTAGGGCCAACAAGAGGGATCTGAGGTCTTTAATCCGGAAAGGGGATAGAACGACGGTATGAACATGATCTAGACATAGACATGATTCATACTGTAGATGTTTCAATTATCGATCGTTATGCTTGATCTCATATAGGGCACCTCAAGGAATTAGGGTTCTATATGAGATTAAAGGGTTAATTCCTCAAGGGATTGAGAATTAACTATTGATACTTTTATCTGATAATTATCTAAGTTCACGATTTATATATTAATACTTAACTTAATCCAGAGTAAAAGGTGGGGATCATTGGTGAGTGTTCCCTACTACAGCGCTTTTCTCATATATTTA
This sequence comes from Gastrolobium villosum, assembly GCA_032173675.1. NCBI lineage: Eukaryota > Viridiplantae > Streptophyta > Magnoliopsida > Fabales > Fabaceae > Gastrolobium > Gastrolobium villosum. Next base: position 17,692 of record JAVKPL010010785.1, read on the forward strand.
AACCCTTATTTCAATTCTTTTTCAAAAAGAACCAAAAACAAGTCTTTTAAATTTACAAATCAAATTTCCACACAATCCTGACATTCGTGTCAAAACCCTTTTGAAATATTTAATCTTAAAAGAAAGAGTTTTAATTGATTTAAACACACTCTCTGTGGATACGAACTGTGAATTATCACTGTATTACTTGCGCGATTCGGTACACTTGCCGATTCACGTCACCTGTCAAAAATGAGGCAGTAGCCAAATTTTGACCTCCTCTGTTCTGGTAATCGATTACCAACTTTGGGTAATTGATTACCTCACTTGGTAATCGATTACCAAAGCTCAGTAATCGATTACCAGTGAAGACAGTAGCCAATTTTTGTCCCCTGTTGCATGGTAATCGATTACCATGCTTGGGTAATCGATTACTATGCAGCAAAAATGACAGATTACAGCATTTTAAGCCCCAGAAAGGTTGTGTAATCCATCCCTAACCCCTTGGTACTCCACACAACACTTAAACATACTCTAATGTAGGCACTAGGCCCTTCAAACATACATTTTCATTCAATTATGCATCATTTACAAAGTCTTTAATATAATGGCCATTTTACATCAAATAAGGACCATTTTACAACATATTTGCCAAGGCTTCAATTACAATGAATGTGGCAATGGACAAGTCCCATGCTCACTCAATTATACAATAGATTCTATAGTCCTACATATACATCAAATTGAAAGAATTCAACATGTAGTCATGAACATACAAGGCATGGCATTTTCAACATGCACAAGTTCATGATCTAAGTCCTAAAGCATAAAACATATGCAATATATGTCCCCATCCAATGCTCATCACATGGTGCCCCCAATATGCACCTCATGCTCCACTCTTCCAGGCTCAACCTAACCTGAAATGATGCCCCAAAACACGGGGTGAGATATATAAATATATCTCAGTAAACCAAGGGCCCTGGAGGTTTCTCCACCCCATGGCTCACTCAATGTGCAAATATAACATCATATAATATGCAAGCAATACAATATCACCAACCAACTGGAGACAACCCAAGAACATCCACGCATGGATTCATGTTCAAGGACTCCATCATATAACTCCCGAGACAATCCTAGAGCTTCTCCCATGGTAAAACTCCATGGCCAACCCAACCGGAACTCCTCAAGAGACCTATCCGGCGGATGTCCCCCGTTTGGCTCATCCTGGTGTCGCTCCCATGAGTCGACCCCATGGCATTCCAACTGGTATTTCGCCATCGAAATGATCCAGCGGATGTCCAAACCCAACACACGTCAACTGGCCAGTGACCAAACAATTTTTCATACAATCCAAGCAATTTGCACACAAGCACATAATCACACCATGCCATAAACACATAATCCAACCACAACCTTCCACTAGGTGTGGTGGAGCACACAAGGGCTAAACCCCAGTTCCAAAGGTTACCTCAACACCGAGCCCATGCTCCATACGTAAGCTCCAAGCTTACCCGCTTCCAAAGCGTCCAAAAGAGGCAACCTATATGATCAACAACATGATCATAAATACAATTCCCATGTAAACCATTCATTTACACAATTAATCATCATTAAATCCCTTAGGCCAAAGGCTATTTTTCCATACCATTTTACTTCAATCTCTTTTATGGATTAATTTACCAATTACATCATGAATCACACATTCTTTCTTCTCATTCCACTATATCACACTATACCATTATCCAATTAACATCATTTTATATCATACCACATCAAATTCACAACCTTTACATCATTTTTCCTCCAAACCCTTCTATGGTTCGAATTCCTCAAAGGTTCATTCTACAAGGTTTTCAATTCCATTTTAACACACACACTACTCATATAATCATATTATCAACCTATACCAATGGTCCATCATTCAATTATTCAATTACACCACATACCAATTTTCATGAAAATTCCACAAATTTTCCTAAGTTAAAAACCCAACTTTTCACCAAAATTTATCATAGCATTTCTAGCTTACAAGCATCATTCTAAGGCATTTTCATCTAATAGCATTTTTCCATTTGGGCTCTCTATCATCACACATCTAAGATTAAAGATTCAAAGCATAATTTCTAGATCTACAAAACCAACCACAAAAGTACCACAAATATACTCACCATCATGTGTATGAACACCACCAAGGCTCCATCAATCCAAAGGAGATCCAAAAACTCTCAAAACTTCAAGAACATCAAAAGGGGTCGGATCTGTTTTGCCCAAAAACGCAGCAATGGGGGTGGATTCATGGCTTAAGAGTGCCACCAATGGCTTTAGAAGGTTGTTTACAATAGATTTCAACACCAAAACCAAGTGATTTGGTGAAGAATAGAGAAAATGGCAAGAGAAGAGAGAAATGGTGGTTTGGGGGTTCTTCACAGGCAGGGGAGGCGCGCGCAAGAGAGAAGAAAAGGAAGGAAAGAAAGAAGAAAAAGAGGTGGGGGCCAAGTGACTTCGGTCACACGGGTCCCACACGCGATCTAACTTTAACCCCGATAAAAATTCCGATCATAAATTCTTAATCTACATATTTTTCCAGTCCATGACATATTTTTCTTTCCTCAAAATACTGATAAAAATTTCACGCTTATCGGTACACGTACCGCAGTATCTTTCACTTAAAAAGTCACTATTCATCACTTTTTCACAATTTTGCCTACTCACTCAATTTTCCGTCCTGATTCCATTTTCAACATTATTTTTGTCATATTAAATCTCTAACTCCATTTTTCATGCCTCGGTTCACGTTTTTGGCAATTTACCATTTTGCCCTTTTTGCCCATTTTGGCCATAATTCTTGGATTTTCACAATCCTTTCCTCTTAAACCCATATTTTATCAAATAAACTCACATTTAATTTTCCGAGGTGTTATAAACACCACTTGCAGAAATAACATGACCCAAGAATTGCACCTCAGACAACCAGAATTCACACTTAGACGGTTTAGCATATAACTTCTTATCTTTCAATACCTGCAACACAGTCCTCAAATGGTTGATGTGCTCCTCCTTACTCTTAGAATAGATCAGAATGTCATCAATAAATACAATCACGAACTGGTCCAAATACGGTTTAAAGATGCGGTTCATATAGTCCATGAACACCGCAGGGGCATTAGTAAGCCCAAAAGGAATCACTTGATATTCAAAATGTCCATATCTGGATCGGAAAGCTGTTTTAGGTACATCCTCCGGTTTAATCCGAATCTGGTGATATCCGGACCGGAGACCAATCTTCGAAAATACACAGGCATCCCTCAACTGATCTAATAAATCATCAATACGCGGTAATGGGTACCGGTTCTTAATAGTCACTTTATTCAACTGTCGGTAGTCAGTGCACAATCTCATGCTACCATCCTTTTTCTTCACAAATATAACCGGTGCTCCCCACGGAGACACACTCGGCCTAATAAAATTCTTCGCAGACAATTCTTCAATGTGTTTCTTCAACTCGGCCAATTCAAGTGGCGACATCCGGTATGGAGCCAAGGAAATCGGCCCCACACCAGGTAATAGGTCAATCGAGAACTCAATCTCTCTCTCAGGCGGAAATTCCGGTATCTCATCAGGAAATACGTCCTCAAACTCATTAACAACCGGAATAGAAGAAATCTCCTCCTTTTTGTCACCCACCAATCCGCCCAAAAGGACATAACCCAGATCTCCAGCCTTCAAGGCTTTCACAGTCTGACTGACAGACAAATACAAAGACGGACAAACAGTCGGCCTCTCGTGAGACAACAACAACCTCTTTCCGCAGCAATCAATCATTGCGCAATTCCGAGACAACCAATTCATCCCCAAAATCAAATTGACAGAGGCCAGGGGTAAGATAATTAAATCAATGGTGTAACCCCTGCCTAAATAGGTGAACTTCACATCTTCGCAAATCCAAGACGATTCACTAACCTCTCCTGTAGCGGTAGTAATACGCATCGGAGGAACCATTCGTGTTACCTTTAAGTCCAGCGCCTTAGCCACATAGTCCGCCACAAATGAATGCGTTGCTCCCGAATCAAATAATACAGACAAATCAACATTAGAGAGGAAAATTATACCTTTTACCAAATTCGGAGCCTTTCCAGTGTGTTGCGCATTTGTAGTATAAACTCGTCCCACAGTAGGAACAGCAGCAGTAGGAGTAGCAGTAGTAGCTGCCGGCAAGGCCTGCAGATTCGCAGCCTGCCCCGAAGAAGATGGACAATTTCTAGCAAAGTGGCCATTCTGACCACATCTAAAACAAGCCGACGAACCAGCACCACATACACCTTTGTGGTATTTCCCACACTTCCCACATTGTGGGGTAAAATATCTGTTCGCAGCACCACCACCACCAGTGTTTCCACCCCTCTTGAATTGACCAGGAGGCTGCCTTACATGCAACCCCCAACCCCTGTTATTATTATTGAAACCTCCTCTATTAGTATTTCCAGAAGGACCAGGTGTCCTCTTAACATCTTGCTCTTTTGCCGAATCAGATTTCGGATATCTTCAATAAACAGTCTCGACCCTCTTGCATTGGGTCACCAAATCAGCAAAGTTTCTCACCGCAGTGTTTGACATCCTCTTAGCAATCTTCTCACTCAGCCCTCTTTGGAATTTAGCTGACAAGAACTCCGGAGTAGGTAGAGTACCCCCATAGTTTGCAAATTTCACAAGTTCATTGAATTTTGCCACATAGGCATCCACGGTCATGACTCCCTGTACCAAACTATCAAATTCACCTTGCTTTGCCTCCCGAACATCGCGGGGAAAATATTCTTCATGAAACAGACCTTCGAACATTGTCCAAGTAATAACCTCACCCTGAATAACACATGGGCGAGACACATTGTCTCACCACTCCTGGGCATCACCCTCCAGCATATAAACAGAATACAATAATTTCTGCGGATCTTGGCATCTCATCACTTGGAAAATCTTGTCCATTCCCCTCAACCAAGCAGTAACCTCCTTTGGGTCCCTTGACCCCAGAAATGCGGGTGGCTTATGTTTCCTAAAAGATATGAGCCTACGCTCATCATTAGCATTATCAATGACCTGCCCCGCAGCCCCAGTAGATTGGGCAACAGATGACGGATCAAGAACATAGCTAGGGTCAGTAGTATGATGACTAGCCTCACCAGTGTGGTGACTAGCCCCACTCTCCCCCTGTTGAGGAGTAACAGATGGCATCGGTGTAGGAGTCACCGTAGCCGTGTGTGGAGGTGAATTATCCCTCCTAGGACGATCTCTATCGGCCCTCATCTCAGCCATAAAGGCCTGCATCATATCCTGATTAGTCTTCATCAGGTTTTCAGTCATGTTTCTATTTGCAGCCGTTTCCGCCTGCAGAGCATTCAGGACTGCAGTGACCGGATCCGGTGGCAAAGGACCTGCACCACGTGCCCCACGACGACCACGCGCCCTACTCATGATATCTGTACATGTAACACAAAGGAATGAGCTGATCAGACCCACACTGAGGAATCACATATACATTAATCATAAATAGTTCACAGATAGCTATGGCACACAAGATACAACACACACAATCAGAGTTCCCTCACAAAACTGCTCTGATACCATAAAATGTAACAGCCCGTTGTACACCGGTATTGTTAACATTGATTATGATATTAAGCGCAGTTACAATCACAGTGATTGGGTTAATTAAATTACGGGCAAATTTTTCTTTTATCATATTCCTTTTCTTACATCAATACTTTTTCCGTAATCAATTAAAACCACACTATAATTGTAAATGCAACTCGCGGAATCATACATTTTACTAACATCATTAATCCTTCTTTTATTTCAATTCAATTAAACTCACCATCTTACTCTCACATTTTACCAAGTCGTAGTCCTTTACGTTATCTACGCGTGGTTTCAAACCACGTACCATTTGGAGTTCTACCCATCAAGTTAAGCCCCTTTCTTTTAGTCTAGAAAAACCTGAATTTTCGAAAATTACACTGTGGTAATCGATTACCAGTGGGTGGTAATCGATTACCACCTGTCAAAAATGAGGCAGTAACTAAATTTTGACCTCCTCTGTTCTGGTAATCGATTACCAGCCTTTGGTAATCGATTACCTCACATGGTAATCGATTACCAAGCCTCAGTAATCGATTACCAGTGAAGACAGTAGCTAAATTTCGTCCCCTGTTGCATGGTAATCGATTACCATGCTTGGGTAATCGATTACTATGCAGCAAAAGTGACAGATTACAGCATTTTAAGCCCAAGAAAGGTTGTGTAATCCATCCCTAACCCCTTGGTACTCCACACAACACTTAAACACATCCTAATGTAGGCTCTAGGCCCTTCCATCATGCATTTTCCTTAAAATATACATCATTTACAAAGTCCTCAAAGTAATGGCCATTTACATACAAATATGGACCATTTTTACAACATAATCATCAAGACTTCAAAGGCAATGAATGTGGCTATAACACCTCAAATATTTAAATGTGTATTTTAATATTATATTGTGAAATGAAAGTTGGTGGATTAGTGAAAAATCCAAGGATTATGGCCAAAAAGGGCAAAAAGGGCAAAATGGTAATTTGCCAACCGTGTGTTATGAGGCTTAAATATTGAGTTAGAGGTTTCAAATGACAAAAATAATACTGGAAATGGAATCAGGGCGAAAAATTGAGTAAATAGGCAAATTTGGGAAAAAGTGATGAATAGTGATTTTTAAGTGTTAAAATACGGTGATGTGAGTGTACCGATAGGTGTGAAATTTTTATCAATATTTTGGAGAAATAAAAATATGTCATGGACTGGAAAAATATGTAGATTAAGGATTTGTGATCGGAGTTTTTATCGGAGTCAAAGTTAGATCGCGTGTGGGACCCGTGTGACCGAAGTCACTTGGCCCCACCTCCTTTTTCTTTCCTTCTTTCTCTCTTTTTCCTCTCTTTCTCGCGCACACCCAGGGAAGAAGGAACCAAACACCATTTCTCACCATTTTCTTCATCTTTTCTCCATTTCTTCGTTTCTCCATCGAATCGCTTGATTTTGGTGTCGAAATCTATCGTAAACAACCTTCCAAAGCCATTGGTAGCACTTAGAAGCCTTGAATCCACCTCCTTGGCCGCGTTTTTGAGCAACTCAGATTCGACCCATTAGTGTTTTTGGAGATTTCTTGGAGTTTTGATCTTCAAATGGTTTAGTGAAGCCTTGGTGGTGATCATACAACATATTGTAAGTATATTTGTAGTCTTTCGATAGTTGATTTCTTAGATCTATGAATTTGTGTTCAAAGCTTTGATTTTAGATGTGTGATGATAGAGAGCCCAAATGGAAAAATGCTATTAGATGAAAAGGCCTTAGAATCATGTTTGTAAGCTAGAAATGCTATGTTAAATTTTGGTGAAAAATATGTGTTTTTTTTTAACAATAGAGGAATTTGAGGAATTTTGATGAAAAATGAGTTTTTGAGTAATTGGGATTTGATGATTGTTGTAGGGTGCCTCACACGGTTGAAATTGTGAAAGGTTGATTTGGAGCATACGTTTGGAACGGTGTTGCTCGTGTTAAGGTAAACTCTTGGAACTTGGGTTTAATCCCTAGTGAGCTCCACCACACCTAGAGGAAGGTTGTGGTTGGATTATGTAGTGATGACATGATGTGTTTGTGTGCTTGTATGCATATTGCTTGTATTGTGTGGAAATTGTGTGGTCACTGGCCAGTTGACGAGTGGAGTTTGGACATCCGCTGGGTTCATCCTTGTGAGAATGCCAGTCGGGTATTGCCGTGGAGTCGACTCTGGGAGCGGCGCCAGGATGATCCAAACGTGGGACGTCCGCCGGATAGGGCTCATGAGGAGTTCCGGTTGGGTATTGCCATGGAGTCTTCTCAACCATGGGAGAGGCGCCAGGACGGTCTCGGGAGTTATATGATGGAGTCCTTGAACATGAATCCATGAGTGGATGTTCTTGGGTGTCTCCAGGTGGATGGTGATATTGTTTTACTTGCATGCCATATTATGTCATTTTGATACATTTTAGTGAGCCATGGAGTGGAGAGAGCCTCTAGCTCCATTGGTTTACTGAGATATATCCGTATATCTCACCCCGTGTTTGGGGGACCACATTTCAGGTCAGGTCACTATGAGCCGGGAGGAGCTTCGGGCAAGAAGCCCGTATAGTGGACGTTGGATTGGCATGCGGTACATTGGATTGCATGGCTTTTTGGAGGAGTTTATGGAGTGCACATAGCATACCATTAGTATATTGAGACTTAGGTCATGAACATATTGCATGATGTCATTTCCATGCTTTTGTTAGTGTTCATGGTCATATGCTAAGTCTTGTTTATGTTTTATTATTCATGGCTTGGATAACTGTATATTTTGAGTGAGCATGGGACTTGTCCATTGCCACATTCATAGCCTTGAAGTCTTGATGTGTAATGTTGTAAAAATGGTCCATATATGCATGTAAATGGCCATTATTTTGAGGATGATGTAAATGATGTTTAATCCAAGGTAAATGCATGATGGAAGGGCCTAGAGCCTACATTAGGACATGATTATGTGTTATGTGGAGTACCAAGGGGTTAGGGATGGATTACACACCCTTTTTGGGGCTCAAAACTGCTGTAATCTGTCATTTTGCTGCATAGTAATCGATTACCCAAGCATGGTAATCGATTACCATGCAACAGGGGACGAAAAATTGGCTACTGTCTGCACTGGTAATCGATTACTGGCCTTTGGTAATCGATTACCATGTGAGGTAATCGATTACCCAAAGCTGGTAATCGATTACCAGAACAGAGGATGAAGAATTTTGGCTACTGCCTCATTTTTGACAGGTGGTAATCGATTACCACCCACTGGTAATCGATTACCACAGTGTAAATTTCGAAAATTCAGTTTTTTCTAGACTAAAAGAAAGGGGCTTAACTTGATGGGTAGAACTCCAAATGGTACGTGGTTTGAAACCACGCGTAGATAACGTAAAGGACTACAACTTGGTAAAATGTGAGAGTAAGATGGTGAGTTTAAATGAATTGAATAAAAAGAAAGAGTTATGATGTTAGAAAGTGTATGATTCCGCAAATGGCATTTACAATTATAGTGTGGTTTTAATTGATTACGGAAAATGTATTGATGCAAAAGAAAAGAAATATGTTAAAAGAAAAATTTGCCCGTAATTTAATTAATCTAATCATTGTGATTGTAACTGCGCTTAATATCATAATTAATGTTAACAATACCGGTGTACAACGGGCTGTTACATTTTATGGTATCAGAGCAGTTTTGTTTAGGGAACTCTGATTGCTTGTGTATGTTGTATCTTGTGTGTCATAGCTATCTGTGAACTATTTATGATTAATGTATATGTGATTCCTCAGTGTGGGTCTGATCAACTCATTCCTTTGTGTTACATGTACAGATATCATGAGTAGGGCACGAGGTCGCCGTGGGGCACGTGGTGCAGGTCCTTTGCCACCGGATCCGGTCACTGCAGTACTGAATGCTCTGCAGGCGGAAACGGCTGCAAATAGAAATGCGACCGAGAACCTGATGAAAGCTAATCAGGATATGATGCAGGCCTTTATGGCTGAGATGAGGGCGGATAGAGGTCGTCCTAGGAGGGAGAATACACCTCCACATACGGCTACGGTGACTCCTACACCGACGCCATCTGTTACTCCTCAACAGGGGGAGAGTGGGGCTAGTCACCACACTGGTGAGGCTAGCCATCATACTACTACTGATCCGAGCTATATCCCTGATCCGTCATCTGTTGCCCAATCTACTGGTGCTGCTGGGCAGGTGCTTGATAATGCTGACGATGAGCGTAGGCTCATATCTTTTAGGAAACATAAGCCACCCGCATTTGTGGGGTCAAGGGACCCAAAGGAGGTTACTGCTTGGTTGAGGGGTATGGATAAGATTTTTCAAGTTATGAGATGCCAAGATCCGCAGAAGTTATTGTATTCTGTTTATATGCTGGAGGGTGATGCCCAAGAGTGGTGGGACAATGTGTCTCGCCCATTTGTTATACAGGGTGAGGTTCTTACTTGGACTATGTTTGAAGGATTATTTCATGAAGAATATTTTCCCCGCGATGTTCGGGAGGCAAAGCAAGGTGAATTCGATAATTTGGTACAGGGAGTTATGACTGTGGATGCCTATGTGGCAAAATTTAATGAGCTTGTGAAGTTTGCTAATTATGGAGGTACTCTACCTACTCCGGAATTCTTGTCAGCTAAATTTCAAAGAGGGCTGAGTGAGAAGATTGCTAAGAGGATGTCTAATACGGCGGTGAGGAACTTTGCTGATTTGGTGACCCAGTGCAAAAGGGTCGAGACTGTTTATGGAAGGTATCCGAAATCTGATTCAACAAAAGAGCAAGATGTTAAGAGGACACCTGGTCCTTCTGGTAATACTAACAGAGGAGGCTTCAATAATAATAATAGAGGTAGGGGGTTGCATGTAAGGCAGCCTCCTGGTCAGTTCAAGAGGGGTGGAAATACTGGTGGTGGTGGTGCTTCGAACAGATATTTTACCCCACAATGTGGGAAGTGTGGGAAATACCACAGAGGGGTATGTGGTGCTGGTACGTCGAACTGTTTTAGATGTGGTCAGAGTGGCCACTTTGCAAGAAATTGTCCATCTTCTTCGGGGCAGGCTGCGAATCTGCAGGCCTTGCCGCCAGCTACTACTACTGCTGCTCCTACTGCTGTTGTTCCTACTGTGGGACGAGTTTACACTACCAATGCGCAGCGTACTGAAAAGGCTCCGAATTTGGTTAAAGGTATAATTTTTCTATCTAATGTTGATTTATCTGTATTGTTTGATTCGGGAGCAACACATTCATTTGTGGCGGACTATGTGGCTAAGGCGTTGGACTTAAAGGTAACACGGATGGTTCCTCCGATGCGTATTACTACTGCTACAGGCGAGGTTAGTGAATCGTCTTGGATTTGTGAAGATGTGAAGTTCACTTATTTAGGCAGGGGTTACACCATTGATTTAATTATCTTACCCCTGGCCTCTGTCAATTTAATTTTGGGGATGGATTGGTTGTCTCGGAACTGCGCAATGATTGATTGCTGCGGGAAGAGGTTGTTACTATCTCACGAGAGGCCGTCTGTTTGTCCGTCTCTGTATTTGTCTGTAAGTCAAACTGTGAAAGCCTTGAAGGCTGGAGATTTGGGTTATGTTTTGTTGGGCGGATTGGTAGGTGACAAGAAGGAAGAGATTTCTGCTATTCCAGTTGTTAATGAGTTTAAGGATGTATTTCCGGATGAGATACCGGAATTCCCACCTGAGAGGGAGATTGAATTCTCGATTGATTTATTGCCTGGTGTGGGGCCGATTTCCTTGGCTCCATACCGGATGTCGCCACTTGAGTTGGCTGAGTTGAAGAAACACATTGAAGAATTGTCTGCGAAGAATTTTATTAGGCCGAGTGTGTCTCCGTGGGGAGCACCGGTGATATTTGTAAAGAAAAAGGATGGTAGCATGAGATTGTGCACTGACTACCGACAGCTGAATAAAGTGACTATTAAGAACCGGTACCCATTACCGCGTATTGATGATTTATTAGATCAGTTGAGGGGTGCCTGTGTATTTTCAAAGATTGATCTCCGGTCCGGATATCACCAGATTCGGATTAAACCGGAGGATGTACCTAAAACAGCTTTCCGATCCAGATATGGGCATTTCGAATATCAAGTGATTCTTTTTGGGCTTACTAATGCCCCGGCGGTGTTCATGGATTATATGAACCGCATCTTTAAACCGTTTTTGGACCAGTTTGTAATTGTATTTATTGATGACATTTTGATCTATTCTAAGAGTAAGGAGGAGCACGTCGACCATTTGAGGACTGTGTTGCAGGTATTGAAGGATAAGAAGTTATATGCTAAACCGTCTAAGTGTGAATTCTGGTTATCTGAGGTGCAATTTTTGGGTCATGTTATATCTGCAAGTGGTGTTGCAGTGGATCCAAGCAAGATTGAAGCGGTAAGTGACTGGGAAAGACCTAAGACTGTGACTGAGATTAGAAGTTTTCTGGGGCTTGCTGGCTATTATCGCCGATTTATACAAGGATTTTCTGCAATGGTTCTACCGTTGACCCGATTGACACGAAAGGATACTCCTTTTGTGTGGACCCAGGAATGTGAGGACTGTTTTCTGCTACTTAAAGAGAAATTGACTACTGCTCCGGTGTTGACTCTACCTAATCCGGAGGGTGAGTTTGTGTTATATTGTGACGCTTCTAAGAAAGGTTTAGGGAGCGTGCTGATGCAGGAAGGAAAAGTGATTGCATATGCGTCTAGGCAGTTAAGGCCGCATGAAGAAAATTATCCGACGCATGACTTAGAATTGGCTGCTATTGTGTTTGCCTTGAAAATTTGGAGGCATTTTCTGTATGGGATGAAATTTGCTGTGTTCAGCGACCATAAAAGCTTGAAATATTTATTTGATCAGAAGGAGCTGAATATGAGGCAGCGTAGATGGGTTGAATTCTTGAAAGATTATGACTTTGAGCTGAAATACCACCCGGGAAAGGCTAATGTTGTGGCAGATGCATTGAGTAGGAAGTCTGTTAACTTATCTCATATGAGGATGTGGGACAATGAAGTGATTGAGCAATTTCGGGATATGAAAATAACGGATTTCTTTGCAGGAAGAATGTGTGATATGGAGTTGACTCGGATTGAGAACGAGTTGCACGAGAAAATTAAAGAGACTCAGATTCGCAATGAAAGTATAAAGTATTTGAAAGGCCAGAGTGGCATATCTGTTAATGAACAGGGACTATTGTTATATCAGGGCAGGATTGTTGTGCCCAAGGAACTTGCAGAGGAAGTTATGACTGAGGCCCATAAGGGTCAATATGCTATCCACCCAGGTGCCACAAAAATGTATCAAGATTTGAAAGTTAAGTTCTGGTGGCCTGGGATGAAAAGGGATGTTGCCGAGTACGTATCTAAGTGCTTGGTGTGTCAGAAAGTAAAAATAGAGCATCAGAAACCTGCTGGACTACTTCAGCCGCTGGATATACCAGAATGGAAATGGGAGAGTATTTCAATGGATTTTGTGGTGGGATTGCCGCGAACTCAAGCTGGTTATGATTCGATTTGGGTTATTGTGGACCGACTCACGAAGTCTGCACATTTTCTACCAGTACGAGTGGACTACACTACAGAGAAGTTAGCTACATTGTATGTAAAGGAGATTGTTAGACTCCATGGGATACCGATTAGCATTGTTAGTGATCGGGACCCGAAGTTTACTTCACGATTTTGGGGAGCTTTGCAGCAGGCTTTTGGCACTCAGCTTAGACTGAGCACTGCTTATCACCCGCAGACTGATGGTCAGACTGAGAGGACCATACAGACACTTGAGGATATGCTGAGAGCATGCACACTGGAACAGGGTAATGCTTGGGATAAGTACTTACCACTGGTGGAATTTTCTTATAATAACAGTTTTCATTCCAGTCTGGGTATGGCACCATATGAGGTTTTGTATGGTAGGAGGTGTCGTACGCCCACGTGTTGGACTGAGGTAGGCGATAAAGAAAGATTTGGTCCGGATTTTGTGCAGGAAACGACAGGGCAAATTGAAATGATCAGAGAGAAATTGAAACAGGCACAGAATCGGCAGAAGACTATTATGACAATAAGCATAGACCGCTGGAATTTGAGGAAGGTGACCATGTATTTGTACGTTTGTCGCCGGTCACAGGTGTTGGCCGTGCATTGGGTGTGAGGAAGCTGAGTCCACGATTCATTGGGCCATATCAGATTATGAAAAGAGTAGGATTGGTGGCCTATCAGCTTGCCTTACCCCCGCAGTTATCTAATTTACATGATGTTTTTCATGTGTCGCAGTTGCGACGTTATGTTCCGGATGAATCACATGTGGTGATGCCGGATAATATTGAAATCTGGGAGAACTTGAAGACTCCCATTGGTCCTATTGCCGTATTGGATCGCAGTGAAAAGCGATTGAGAAGTAAAGTGATTCCCATGCTGAAGATTCAGTGGGAAGGTCGCACACCTGAGGAGGCTACTTGGGAGCGGGAGGACGAGATTCTCCGGCTGTATCCTGAGTTAGTGAGCAGGTATGATTTAATTTTGCGGACAAAATTTCAAAAAGGTGGGGTGAATATAACACCTCAAATATTTAAATGTGTATTTTAATATTATATTGTGAAATGAAAGTTGGTGGATTAGTGAAAAATCCAAGGATTATGGCCAAAAAGGGCAAAAAGGGCAAAATGGTAATTTGCCAACCGTGTGTTATGAGGCTTAAATATTGAGTTAGAGGTTTCAAATGACAAAAATAATACTGGAAATGGAATCAGGGCGAAAAATTGAGTAAATAGGCAAATTTGGGAAAAAGTGATGAATAGTGATTTTTAAGTGTTAAAATACTGTGATGTGAGTGTACCGATAGGTGTGAAATTTTTATCAATATTTTGGAGAAATAAAAATATGTCATGGACTGGAAAAATATGTAGATTAAGGATTTGTGATCGGAGTTTTTATCGGAGTCAAAGTTAGATCGCGTGTGGGACCCGTGTGACCGAAGTCACTTGGCCCCACCTCCTTTTTCTTTCCTTCTTTCTCTCTTTTTCCTCTCTTTCTCGCGCACACCCAGGGAAGAAGGAACCAAACACCATTTCTCACCATTTTCTTCATCTTTTCTCCATTTCTTCGTTTCTCCACCGAATCGCTTGATTTTGGTGTCGAAATCTATCGTAAACAACCTTCCAAAGCCATTGGTAGCACTTAGAAGCCTTGAATCCACCTCCTTGGCCGCGTTTTTGAGCAACTCAGATTCGACCCATTAGTGTTTTTGGAGATTTCTTGATGTTTTGATCTTCAAATGGTTTAGTGAAGCCTTGGTGGTGATCATACAACATATTGTAAGTATATTTGTAGTCTTTTGATAGTTGATTTCTTAGATCTATGAATTTGTGTTCAAAGCTTTGATTTTAGATGTGTGATGATAGAGAGCCCAAATGGAAAAATGCTATTAGATGAAAAGGCCTTAGAATCATGTTTGTAAGCTAGAAATGCTATGTTAAATTTTGGTGAAAAATATGTGTTTTTTTTAACTTAGAGGAATTTGAGGAATTTTGATGAAAAATGAGTTTTTGAGTAATTGGGATTTGATGATTGTTGTAGGGTGCCTCACACGGTTGAAATTGTGAAAGGTTGATTTGGAGCATACGTTTGGAACGGTGTTGCTCGTGTTAAGGTAAACTCTTGGAACTTGGGTTTAATCCCTAGTGAGCTCCACCACACCTAGAGGAAGGTTGTGGTTGGATTATGTAGTGATGACATGATGTGTTTGTGTGCTTGTATGCATATTGCTTGTATTGTGTGGAAATTGTGTGGTCACTGGCCAGTTGACGAGTGGAGTTTGGACATCCGCTGGGTTCATCCTTGTGAGAATGCCAGTCGGGTATTGCCGTGGAGTCGACTCTGGGAGCGGCGCCAGGATGATCCAAACGTGGGACGTCCGCCGGATAGGGCTCATGAGGAGTTCCGGTTGGGTATTGCCATGGAGTCTTCTCAACCATGGGAGAGGCGCCAGGACGGTCTCGGGAGTTATATGATGGAGTCCTTGAACATGAATCTATGAGTGGATGTTCTTGGGTGTCTCCAGGTGGATGGTGATATTGTTTTACTTGCATGCCATATTATGTCATTTTGATACATTTTAGTGAGCCATGGAGTGGAGAGAGCCTCTAGCTCCATTGGTTTACTGAGATATATCCGTATATCTCACCCCGTGTTTGGGGGACCACATTTCAGGTCACTATGAGCCGGGAGGAGCTTCGGGCAAGAAGCCCGTATAGTGGACGTTGGATTGGCATGCGGTACATTGGATTGCATGGCTTTTTGGAGGAGTTTATGGAGTGCACATAGCATACCATTAGTATATTGAGACTTAGGTCATGAACATATTGCATGATGTCATTTCCATGCTTTTGTTAGTGTTCATGGTCATATGCTAAGTCTTGTTTATGTTTTATTATTCATGGCTTGGATAACTGTATATTTTGAGTGAGCATGGGACTTGTCCATTGCCACATTCATAGCCTTGAAGTCTTGATGTGTAATGTTGTAAAAATGGTCCATATATGCATGTAAATGGCCATTATTTTGAGGATGATGTAAATGATGTTTAATCCAAGGTAAATGCATGATGGAAGGGCCTAGAGCCTACATTAGGACATGATTATGTGTTATGTGGAGTACCAAGGGGTTAGGGATGGATTACACACACTTTTTGGGGCTCAAAACTGCTGTAATCTGTCATTTTGCTGCATAGTAATCGATTACCCAAGCATGGTAATCGATTACCATGCAACAGGGGACGAAAAATTGGCTACTGTCTGCACTGGTAATCGATTACTGGCCTTTGGTAATCGATTACCATATGAGGTAATCGATTACCCAAAGCTGGTAATCGATTACCAGAACAGAGGATGAAGAATTTTGGCTACTGCCTCATTTTTGACAGGTGGTAATCGATTACCACCCACTGGTAATCGATTACCACAGTGTAAATTTCGAAAATTCAGTTTTTTCTAGACTAAAAAAAAGGGGCTTAACTTGATGGGTAGAACTCCAAATGGTACGTGGTTTGAAACCACGCGTAGATAACGTAAAGGACTACAACTTGGTAAAATGTGAGAGTAAGATGGTGAGTTTAAATGAATTGAATAAAAAGAAAGAGTTATGATGTTAGAAAGTGTATGATTCCGCAAATGGCATTTACAATTATAGTGTGGTTTTAATTGATTACGGAAAATGTATTGATGCAAAAGAAAAGAAATATGTTAAAAGAAAAATTTGCCCGTAATTTAATTAATCTAATCACTGTGATTGTAACTGTGCTTAATATCATAATTAATGTTAACAATACCGGTGTACAACGGGCTGTTACAAAGTCCTCAAAGTAATGGCCATTTACATACAAATATGGACCATTTTTACAACATAATCATCAAGACTTCAAAGGCAATGAATGTGGCCATGGACAAGTCCCATGCTCACTCAAAATATACAATTATCCATGTCATGAATAATAAGCAATAAACAAGACTTAGTATACCATCATGAACACTACAAAAAGCATGGCAATAACATCATGCAATATGTTCATGACCTAAGTCTCAAAATACTAATGTCATGCTATGTGCAATCCATAGCCCTCCTCCAAAATGTCATGCAATCCCAATGCACCGCATGCAAATCCACTGTCCACTAAGCGGGCTTCTTGCCCGAAGCTCCTCCCGGCTCATAGTGACCTGAAATGTGGTCCCCCAAACACGGGGTGAGATATACAAATTTATCTCAGTAAACCAATGGAGCTAGAGGCTCTCTCCACTCCATGGCTCACTCAAATGTATAAATATGACATCATGTAATATGCAAGCAATACAATATCACCAACCAACTGGAGACAACCCAAGAACATCCACGCATGGATTCATGTTCAAGGACTCCATCATATAACTCCCGAGACAATCCTGGCGCCTCTCCCATGGTTGAGAAGACTCCATGGCAAAACCCAACCGGAACTCCTCATGAGCCCTATCCGGCGGATGTCCCCCGTTTGGATCATCCTGGTGTCGCTCCCAGAGTCGACACCATGGCATATCCAACTGGCATTCTCACACAGGATGAACCCAGCGGATGTCCAAACCAACATACGTCAACTGGCCAGTGACCAAACAATTTTCATAAAATCCAAGCAATATGCATACAAGCACACAATCACACAATGCCATAAACACATAATCCAACCACAACCTTCCACTAGGTGTGGTGGAGCACACTAGGGATTAAACCCAAGTTCCAAGGGTTTACCTCAACACTTAGCAAATCTGTTCCAAACGTATGCTCCAATTCAACCTTTCACAATCACGTCCGTGTGAGGCACCCTACAACAATCATCAAATCCAAATTACACAAAACCTCAATTTTCATGAAAATTCCTCAAATTTTCCTAAGTTAAAAATCTAACTTTTTTACCAAAAATTATCATAGCATTTCTAGCTTACAAGCATGATTCTAAGACCTTTTCATCTAATAGCATTTTTCCATTTGGGCTCTCTATCATCACACATCTAAAATTAAAGGTTTAGAGCATAAATTCCTAGATCTACAAAATCAACCACAAATATACCACAAATATACTCACAATCAAGTGTATGCTCACCACCAAGGCTCCACTAAGCCAAAGGAAGACCAAAACTCCAACAAAACTCCAAGAACACAAGTGGGTCGGATCTGTTCTTGGCCAAAAACGAAGCAAAGAGATGGATTCAAGGCTTGGGAGTGTTACCAATGGATCTAGAAGGTTGTTTACAATAGATTTCGACACCAAAATCAAGCGATTTGGTGAAGAAATGAAGAAATGGCAAAATGGAGAAGAAATGGTGTTTTTGGTTGTGAATGGTGGATCTTCACGGGAAAGAAGAAAGAAAAAGGGGAAAGAAGGCGTGGGGTGAGTGGGCCAAGTGGGTTTTTGGGCCCACGGGTCCCATACGCGATCTAACTTTAATCCCGATAAAAATTCCGATCATAAATTCTTAATCTACATATTTTTCCAGTCCATGACATATTTTTATTTCTCCAAAATATTGATAAAATTTTCACACCTATCGGTACACTCACACCACAGTATTTAACACTTAAAAATCACTATTCATCAACTTTTCCCAAATTTGCCTATTCACTCAATTTTCCGCCCTGATTCCATTTCCAGCATTACTTTTGTCATATGAAATCTCTAACTCAGTATTTATGCCTCAGAACACACGGCTGGTCAATTACCATTTTGCCCTTTTTGCCCATTTTGGCCATAATTCACGGATTTTCACTTATCCACCAACTTTTATTTCACATTATAATATAAAAATTCACATTTAAATATATGAGGTGTTATATGAGGTGACCCTTAATTTTGCCAAATTTTGTCGTTCACTAACCCGTTATGCTGCTTCTTTGTCGTTTCAGGACGTATCGGGTATTTTTGCTATTGTTCAACTTGCTTCGATTGACCTGAAATCTGGTGACGTGAAGGAGGAGATCCTTATCCTCATATTCAATCTCCTTAAATATTAAATTATTAAAATTATTAATTAATACATTATTATAATTATTAAAGATAATAATTCTAGTAGTTAACGATTATCGATTTAACTTAGATTTGTATTAATATATTGTAAATAATTACTATTATTAATTGTTTAAATCAATTGATGAAAAATTGTGTAAATCAAACATAAACAATTAATAATTTTACACAAAATTTCCTTAAATAGATTTCCATAAAATATCCATTATAAACAATATCTCTAGACAGCTGGCTACATTAGCAATAAGAAAATCAATTCCTTTAGCAGTGGGAAATTTCAAAATATTCATAAAATATGTTCCACTTTTTATAAAATTTATTTTCCTCTAGTTTTTTAGCGCAAGAAGCAAAAATCCGATCATATGATTGGTCCTCTATTTCTTCACCTTGTATACAAATATATCATATTCATGTTATGTCATCTTTTGTGTCAACATGGATATGTATAAGATCAAACACCAGTCGTTACATACAACATAAGCCTTTTTAGATTCTAGAGTGAAGATTTTGCATAAGCTTATAACTCTTCCAAATGCAATACAAGAAAAAAAAAGTAAATCAAGATTAAAAATAATTAAACGGATATTACAAAGAAAGATGCAAACATTTTGACAAAAGAAAAACCAAGTTTTTTTACAAGAACGACAACCTCTAAAGCTAATTAAAAGGAAACCATACGAATCCATGGGACAGAGCAATACTCTCCGAAAATCCCAGACAGCTTACTCCAAAGAAAAGTAACTGAACTAGAACAATACAAAAAATTAAGAGACAAGCTAGCCACAAGCTCTGAAACTAAGACCAAGAATGCAAAAACAGCGTACGTTATGTTTACTTAATCATTCCTAGACAAGACACTGCATCTACATAAAGGACATGTATTACGAATCGTGAGCCACTTTGTGATGCAATCCCGATGAAACACGTGTGAGCAAGGCAAGCCAATAGCTCTCGACCCAATCTCCGTGAGACAAATAGAACAATCTGTGATGGAAGAAGACTCTGCTTCAATCGTGACTTTTTCAAGATTTTGAAAAGATTCTTGTGTTGTGGACTGATCCAGCCCGGCCCGTTAGGCCCTCGCCCGCCCGGGCCAGTGCCAAAAAGCCCGCATATCAAACAGCCCGCACGGGCCAAAAAATCATATAACCCCACGGGTTAGGGCCAGCCCGCGGGCCAAAAATCAACTCTATTTTACCAACACTTTTAAGAGTAAAATGCAAAAGTATTCCTAATGGTTCTGTTGAATTTGGCGGAACCTGAAATGCAAAAGTATTCATATATTATCAAGCAGTGATCAAGACTGTTCATTAGTCATATATTATCAAACAGAAATTGAAAAGGCTTAGTCATCTACTTTTAGTACCATGTCTATATTTTCATAGTAAAATGTAAATTAAGGAGTTTGATTCCCCTACAAAAATACCCGACATCCAACATCCCCAAGTCCCAAAATCCGCTCACCATCAGTTACAACAATAACTTGAATACTCCTCTCAGGCCAGTTTTTTAAAACCTCAAGGACTTTCCCCCTGCAAAAGGCCAAAAGCTATATAACCCTCCAACAAATGTAGTCCAAAATTGCATAGAAATACAGGGAAAAAAATGATAATTAAATTGCATACATATATAGTCTAAAATTAGCTCAACCATTCATGTCCAACTAGCAATTAAAGAGGTTAAACTTCAACTGCAGCTACAATATCAACTAAAATGATACACACACACACACACACAACACAACACAAGGAATTAATTACCCCGATTATCAGCGAAATTGGAATGATAATGCAACCTAGTGGCCTCAACCATCTTGGTAACTTCTTGTGCACTCTCTAAAGCCTTCAAAAAATGATCATCAAGGAAAGTGAGAATCTGCATCAGAGTAACACTTGGAACAACCTTAATTGCTCTTCTAAACTCAGCAGGTGCTGTCTTTGAATGTTCAATATGCTTTGCCTCTGTTATCTCATCTAGCTCTTGCACATTTTCCAGAACTTTCTCTAGTGTTTTAGGCTCCTCCACCGTATGACCTCCATCACCGTCAACATTATCACCTTCACCTTCCTCATTCTCATTCCCACCCTCAATCTCATCTTCCTCACTCAAAGAAGGTCCTGGCATGTTCTCTACCATGAATTAAGTTGCAAGTGATCATGTTGTATCATTATCCTCACTCAAAAAATGGTTGAGATAATTAAATTGCATACATATATACAAAAGCTATATATCATGCTGTAACATTATCCTTACTCAAAAAATGGTTGAGAACTTAAGATAATTAAATTGCATACATATATACAAAAGCTATATATCATGTTGTATCATTATCCTTTACTCCACATAGATAGTGTTCTTCTATTTGGACAACTTCAGTTTGTCTTAGAAAGCCACATTGTAAACAAATCCTTATACATTTACAGTACTAACAGAACCCACAAAAAATATCAGAATTTTTCAGTTAAAGTAAATTTAGAAACATTAACCCTGCGTTAGAAATATCAATGCATCTAGATTATCAAAACCCATATTCACAACCACTAAATTTATAAATTCCAACAACCTACAAATCACTGAACCTCAATTAAAACCTCAATTAAAAAGAATAAGCTAAACCTGAAATGTCATTTTCTAGTCCAAATTCTCTATCTCTTTCTCTTTCCATAGCAAGAAAACAAAGAATTTGAGGAAAACCCATCAAAGCATAGAACAGAAAGTTTGCTCATGTGCGACCACCAGCTCCAGTAACAAGCGTCAAGCACGGTGTTCTTGGGGGACTCTGGCATGGCTACAACACTGGTTCTGATTCCCATCATCTTCAGACCCTTATGGTTCAACCGTGCTGCAAGTGACAACGAAGACAATGAAGAAGAATATGAAGGAGAAAATTGAAGAGAGGGAAGCCTTAATGACGATGAAGAAACTGCTTGAGGAAGTGTATCAACTGCGAAGAAGAAGAACGCGTGAAGAAGAAGAAATTGGAAGAAGAAAACCAGAGAGAGAAATGAGAAATTGGGGTTTTAGGGTTTAGAAAAAAAAAGAGTGGGCTGGTCCGCGGTTAACCCCACCCTAACCCAAAAGAAATGAGGGTTAATGGGGCTAGGGTCAAAAATAACCCTCCCATATGTGTGCTGAAAAAAAAGGGGGTTAAAACTTGGGGCTATAGGGCCCAGCCCGCGGGCTGGGGGCTGTTTTGACAGCTCTATTCCTCCACACACAATATTTTATGGGGCCCACACATTTTAAAACAAAAGAAAAAGAAAAAAATATGGCACGCAAAACGAATCTCTATAACATTACACAATCACTTTTCCTACAACATAATAAACATAAAACCCTTTTGCTATACTGTCAAAATAATATTAAAAAGATTTTCAAAATAATATTAAATTAATTAATATAGACCAACTAGTAGAATGTTAGAAATTTTATTTTATGGGCAATATTAATTAATTAGTTTTGTATTTTAATATTAATTGGGTTAATGGATATTCCAATATAAATATTGTAACTAAGCCCATTGCGATCACATTTGATTGGGCTTCTGGCATCTGATATTATTGGGCCTAGTTGGGCAGCAATAGGCTTTAGTGTGACCCTGGTTTTCCATTATGGGTGGACCCATGGGCACAGATGGGCATAGACTCTTCTCTGGGTTATGAGCTAGGTCCTCTCTCTAGCCTATTTATACTGGAGTTAAACTCCATAAGCCATCAAGCTCCCATCGTTGAGGCTGCCTTTATCGAAATAGGTGATAGAGAGGAAGATCTGGCATGTAGTCCCTTCTTTCTTTTGGCTTTGTGATGATCCAATAAGGTACACATAATCCCAATTTTGATTTCATATTGTTTGGTATTTTATAATGATATACATGATTCAAGGTTAAAATATTTCTATGATAATATACTAGGAGGAGATCCGTATCCTCACATTCAATAACCTCAAATATTAAATTATTAAAATTATTAATTAATCCATTATTATAATTATTAAAGATAATAATTCTAGAAGTTAACGATTATCGATTTAACTTAGATTTGCATTAATATATAGTAAATAATTACTATTATTAATTGTTTAAATAAATTGATGGAAAATTGTGTAAATCAATTATAATCAATATAAATATTGTAACTAAGCCTATTGCGATCACATTTGATTGGGCTTCTGGCATCTGATGTTATTGGGCATAGTTGGACAGTAATAGGCTCTTGTGTGACGCTGGTTTTCCATGATGGGTGGACCCATGGGCACAGATGGGCACAGACTCTTCTCTGGGTTATTAGCTAGGTCCTCTCTCTAGCCTATTTATACTGGAGTTAAACTCCATAAGCCATCATGCTCTCATCGCTGAGGCTGCCTTTATCGAAATAGGTGATAGAGAGGAAGATCTGGCATGTAGTCCCTTCTTTCTTTTGGCTTTGTGATGATCCAATAAGGTACGCATAATCCCAATTTTGATTTCATATTGTTTGGTATTTTATAATGATATACATGATTCAAGGTTAAATTTTTTCTATGATAATATACTAGGAGGAGATCCGTATCCTCACATTCAATAACCTCAAATATTAAATTATTAAAATTATTAATTAATACATTATTATAATTGTTAAAGATAATAATTCTAGTAGTTAACGATTATCGATTTAACTTAGATTTGCATTAATATATAGTAAATAATTACTATTATTAATTGTTTAAATCAATTGATGGAAAATTGTGTAAATCAATTATAATAAATTAATAATTTTACACAAAATTTCCTTAAATAGATTTTCATAAAATATCCATTAGACAACATAGACAGCTGCTACATTAGCAATAAGAAAATCAATTCCTTTAGCAGTGGGAAATTTCAAAATATTCATAAAATATGTTCCACTATTTATAATATTTATTTTCCTCTTGATTTTTAGCGCCAGAAGCAAAAATCCGATCATATGATTGGTCCTCTCTTTCTTCACCTTGTATAAAAATATATCATGTTCATGTTATGTCATCTTTTGTGTCAACATGGATCTGTATAAGATCAAACACCAGTCATTACATACAACAGAAGGCTTTTTAGATTCTAGAGTGAAGATTTTGCATAAGCTTATAACTCTTCCAAATGCAATACAAGAAAAAAAAAGTAAATCAAGATTAAAACTAATTAAACGGATATTACAAAGAAAGATGCAAACATTTTGACAAAAGAAAAACCAAGATTTTTTTCAAGAATGACAACCTCTAAAGCTAATTAAAAGGAAACCATACGAATCCACGGGACAGAGCAATACTCTCCAAAAATCCCAGACAGCTTACTCCAAAGAAAAGTAACTGAACTAGAACAATACAAAAATTTAAGAGACAAGCTAGCCACAAGCTCTGAAACAAAGACCAAGAATGCAAAAATAGCGTACGTTATGTTTACTTAATCATTCCTAGACAAGACACTGCATCTACATAAAGGACATGTATTGCGAATCGTTAGCCACTTTGTGATGCAATCGCGATGAAACACGTGTGAGCAAGGCAAGCCAATTGCTCTTGACCCAATATCCGTGAGACAAATAGAACAATCTGTGATGGAAGAAGAACGGATATTGCTGCTTTGAATGTTGTGGTTGTAACCCAACTCACCACGAGATCGGACATTGCTATTTAGCATGGTTTCGATGTAACCCAATTCCCTACGAGATCGGCGATTGTTGCTTTGCATGTTATGGTAGTGAGCCAACTCACGAAGATGTCGGATATTGCTTGTTTGTATGTTTTGGTAGTAACCCAACTCACCACGAGAACGGATATTGCTTCTTTGCGTGTTGTGGTTGTAACCCAATTGGGCACCTGATCGGATATTGCTTCTTTGCATGTTTTGGTTGTGACCCAATTGCGCACGAGATTGGATATTGTTTCTTTGCACGTTGTGGTTGTAACCCAATTGCGCACGAGATCGGATATTACTTCTTTGCACGTCTTGGTTGTAACCCAATTGCGCACGAGAACGGACATTGTTTCTTTGCATGTTTTGGTTGTGACCGAATTGCGCACGAGATTGGATATTGCTTATTTGCATGTTGTGGTTGTAACCCAATTGCGCACGAGATTGGACATTGCTTCTTTGCATGTTCAGGTTGAATGAATTTAAGCCCAAAACGTCGTCGTCCGTAAGCATCTTCTCACGTTGAGCTTTCAAAACCAGAGTCTCTATTATATACAAAAAGAAAAAAACTAGAGTCACTATTAAGAAAAAAGCAACCATTCTTGGCAAACAGATGTAAAGAGAGACAAAGAGAGGGATTGAGAGAGATATGTAGACAGAAAGAGAAAGTTTACTTCAGAGGAGATGAAGTGGTATAATTTATAGAATTTGAACCTCACTTGTTATTCTGCATTGATTAGCTGGATTTATTAAATCTAATATTGAAATTTGATTTGATTTGATTTTCATGATAACGATATTCTATTTTTTTTATTACCGTTTTAATTATTACCACTTTTAGGTTTCTTTATTGAAAATTAAATATTTATAAAAAGGAATCCTACTTTGCATTTATTACATGCGCTTATTATATTTATTCTTCACGATTTTTTTCCTTTTTGTTTGTTTTTTTAATTTTAATGACCTTCATTATTTCCTTTAAATGCACATATGAGGTATGCTCCAGCAACATTTTATATATATTTTAGGCAATACTTCAAATGAATTAAGAAAAAAAAAGCTCTTGCAATGGCTGAGGGTGCTCCTCCTCCTTATGGCTTCTGAATATGCTGGCAATACCACTGTTTTACTATTTTGTTCTTTGACTTGTATTTAATTAGCATATAATGGGTAACACATTTTTTAATGGAAAAAAAACATTAGCCACTCCTGCCATAATAGTAAGATATATGCCTCCAATATATATATGATTTTAAGTCAAATTGACTGAATTCTTATATTTTTATAGGAAAAACACAAAGATTTAATCCAACACGCTACTGGCGCGACATTGGCGCTATCAGCGTGATAACTCATATTTTATTGCACTTATTTGTTACTCTTGGTTAGTATTTTTAGGATTTATTTGAATAAAATAATGATGTTTTGAGTTAATTTACATTTTTAGTTTTTGATTGGGTTTAATTATTTTTGAAAATTTTTCCTAATCAGTCCACATATCGTTTTGCTGAAGTTTTATTTTATTATTAGACTTGTAATTTAAATTAAAACCCCATTACTTAAGTGGCCCAAAGCCAAGTTTTAGTTTTATTTTAATTTATTTGTTATATTTCGTAAAAGTACAAGAAACCCTAACCCGATTTGGGTAGGGGTATATGAGAAGCAAAATTAAACACAAGATTGAGGATCAAGTACTTTTTCTCTGAAGCGTTCTTAATCCTTTAATTTTAATCATGTTATCCTAGCATGCTAGGCTAAACATTAATCGCTAAGGGAATAACTCATATTTTATTGCACTTATTTGTTACTCTTGGTTATCGTGAGATTTTTAGGATTTATTTGAATAAAAAATGATGTTTTGAGTTAATTTACATTTTTAGTTTTTGATTGGGTTTAATTTATTTTCGTCAAAATTTTTCATTTTCATAAGCGATTTTTACCAAATCAATTTCTTTACGACTTATGGTTTACTGAACCCTAATTAAAAATAATTTTTAATTTGCGCGAGTTCGTAGCTCATGTCAAATTTGGCGCCGTTTCCCACGGTCTAAAGTTGTCTGATCTTCTTCTTTTTCTTTAATTTTCATAAAAAAAAATGACACGTTTTGCGTTTGAAGTTTTATTTTATTATTAGACTTGTAATTTTAATTAAAACTAATTAAAAATAATTAATTTGCGCTCGTCAAGTGGCCCAGGGAAAAGTCTAAATCGTTTTTAGATCATCTTTTTATTTTAATTTATTTGTTATATTTCGCATCTGTCTTGTTTCTGCGTTTGAACTCATTTGTGTTTCTGATTGATTTCTGCACCTTTGATTCTGCATCGGAATTTGATTCTGCAGACGCGTCTTTTCTCAGTTTTTGCATTTTCCATTACCCGATTTGGGTAGATTTGGGTAAATAAAACTTCGGACACCCTGCTATTTAGCATGGTTTCGAATCTGGTGACGTGATCATCCTTATCCTCATATTCAACTAAATATTAAATTATTAAAATTATTAATTAATACATTATTCATATATTATCAAACAGAAATTGAAAATATATGGTCATTACTTTAAAGTATTGATGAAAAATTGTGTAAATCAATAATATCAATTAATAATTTTACATAAAACTTAAATAGATACCGAAACAGGAAACAATATCTCTAGACCGCTGGCTACATTAGCAATAAGAAAATCAATTCCTTTAGCTGTGGGAAATGTATACAAATATATCATGTTCAGTTATGTCATATTTTATGTCAACATGGATATGTAAATAATATCGTTTAAGGCTTTTTTTATAGAGTGAAGATTTTGCATAAGCTTATAATTCCAAATGCAATACAAAGAAAAAAAAGTAAATCAAGATTAAAACTAATTAAACGGATATTACAAAGAAAGATGCATACATTTTGACAAAAGAAAAACCAAGATTTTTTACAAGAACGACAACCTCTAAAGCTAATTAAAAGGAAACCATACGAATCCACGGGACAGAGCAATACTCTCCGAAAATCCCAGACAGCTTACTCCAAAGAAAAGTAACTGAACTAGTACAATTCAAAAAATTAAGAGACAAGCTAGCCACAAGCTCTGAAACTAAGACCAAGAATGCAAAAACAGCGTACTTTATGTTTACTTAATCATTCCTAGACAAGACACTGCATCTACATAAAGGATGAAACACGTGTGAGCAAGGCAAGCCAATAGCTCTTGACCCAATCTCCGTGAGACAAATAGAACAATCTGTGATGGAAGAAGACTCTGCTTCAATCGTGACTTTTTCAAGATTTTGAAAAGATTCTTATGTTGTGGACTGATCCAGCCCGGCCCGTTAGGCCCTTACCCGCGCGGGTCAGGGCCAAAAAGCCCGCATATCAAACAGCCTGCACGGACCAAAAAATCATATAATCCCACGGGTTAGGGCCAGCCCGCGGGCCAAAAATCAACTCTATTTTACCAACACTTTTAAGAGTAAAATGAAAAAGTATTCCTAACGGTTCTTTTGAATTTGGCGGAACCTGAAATGCAAAAGTATTCATATATTATCAAACAGTGATCAAGACTGTTCATTAGTCATATATTATCAAACAGAAATTGAAAAGGCTTGGTCATCTACTTTTAGTACCATGTCTATATTTTCATAGTAAAATGTAAATTAAGGAGTTTGATTCCCCCACAAAAATACCCGACATCCAACATGCCCAAGTCCCAAAATGCGCTCACCATCAGTTACAACAATAACTTGAATACTCCTCTCAGGCCAATTTTTTAAAACCTCAAGGATTTTCCCCTGCAAAAGGCCAAAAGCTATATAACCCTCCAACAAATGTAGTCCAAAATTGCATACAAATACAGGGGGAAAAATGATAATTAAATTGCATACATATATAGTCCAAAATTAGCTCTCTCATTCATGTCCAACTAGCAACTAAAGAGGTTAAACTTCAACTACAGCTACAATATCAACTAAAATGATACACACACACAACACAACACAACACAAGGAATTAATTACCCCGATTATCAGTGAAATTGGAATGATAATGCAACCTAGTGGCCTCAACCATCTTGGTAACTTCTTGTGCACTCTCTGAAGCCTTCAAAAAATGATCATCAAGGAAAGTGAGAATCTGCATCAGAGTAACACTTGGAACAACCTTAATTGCTCTTCTAAACTCAGCAGGTGCTGTCTTTGAATGTTCAATATGCTTTGCCTCCGTTATCTCATCTAGCTCTTGCACATTTTCCAGAACTTTCTCTAGTGTTTTAGGCTCCTCCACCTCATGACCTCCATCACCGTCAACATTATCACCTTCACCTTCCTCATTCTCATTCCCACTCTCAATCTCATCTTCCTCACTCAAAGAAGGTCGTGGCATGTTCTCTACCATGAATTAAATTGCAAGTGATCATGTTGTATCATTATCCTCACTCAAAAAATGGTTGAGATAATTAAATTGCATACATATATACAAAAGCTATATATCATGTTGTATCATTATCCTCACTCAAAAAATGGTTGAGGTAATTAAATTGCATACATATATACAAAAGCTATATATCATGTTGTATCATTATCCTTACTCAAAAAATGGTTGAGAACTTAAGATAATTAAATTGCATACATATATACAAAAGCTATATATCATGTTGTATCATTATCCTTTACTCCACATAGATAGTGTTCTTCTATTTGGACAGCTTCAGTTTGTCTTAGAAAGCCACATTGTAAACAAATCCTATTACATTTACAGTACTAACAGAACCCACAAAAAATATCAGAATTTTTCAGTTAAAGTAAATTTAGAAACATTAACCCTGCGTCAGAAATATCAATGCATCCAGATCATAAAAACCCATATTCACAACCACTAAATTTATAAATTCCAACAACCTAAAAATCACTGAACCTTAATTAAAATATGGCACGCAAAACGAATCTCTATAACATTACACAATCGCTTTTTCTACAACATAATAAACATAAAACCCTTTTGCTATACTGTCAAAATAATATTAAAATGATTTTCAAAATAATATTAAATTAATTAATATATACCAACTGGTAGAATGTTAGAAATTTTATTTCATGGGCAATATTAATTAATTAGTTTTGTGTTTTAATATTAATTGGGTTAATGGATATTCCAATATAAATATTGTAACTAAGCCCATTGCGGTCACATTTGATTGGGCTTCTGGCATCTGATGTTATTGGGCCTAGTTGGGCAGCAATAGGCTTTAGTGTGACCCTGGTTTTCCATGATGGGTGGACCCATGGGCACAGACTCTTCTCTGGGTTATGAGCTAGGTCCTCTCTCTAGCCTATTTATACTGGAGTTAAACTCCATAAGCCATCAAGCTCCCATCGCTGAGGCTGCCTTTATCGAAATAGGTGATAGAGAGGAGATATGGCATGTAGTCCCTTCTTTCTTTTGGCTTTGTGATGATCCAATAAGGTACACATAATCCCAATTTTGATTTCATATTGTTTGGTATTTTATAATGATATACATGATTCAAGGTTAAAATATTTCTATGATAATATACTAGGAGGAGATCCGTATCCTCGAATTCAATAACCTCAAATATTAAATTATTAAAATTATTAATTAATCCATTATTATAATTATCAAAGATAATAATTCTAGTAG
>JAVKPL010010786.1:0-48671 GCA_032173675.1 Gastrolobium villosum
ACCATGGGAAAGGTTAAATATGCAACCTTTAACCTTAAGAACACTAATTATGACTAAGGAATGGATTTGAACCATAATAATACCACTTAATCAAATCTGCCCTAAATAGTATGATTAGGGTTTTATGTTTAAAATTTAATTAGATGATGGATTAGTTGACTAATTAAGTGTAGGACCCTATTAACTAATGAAATGACTAAGAAATAGGCTTAAAAATACTAATATTAACACCTAAACAATTCAGCCATGTAGGCTTAAGGTAGGGTCACTATGTTAAAATTAATATTAAGACCTCATTAGGATATTAATTTAGTGGTTAAGTGAAGTGGACCTTGCATAATACACTAATTAAGGATTAAACTCTAAAATTGGACTAAAGTAGGGTTTAGTTACACTAATTAAGTAATTAGTAAAATTTAAGTATCATGACATAATGAGACTAATGATATTTCATAATGGGACTTAATAATAGAAAAATCCAAGAATTAATGTGAATTAGGATTTATAATCAAAAGTAATTAAGGTTTGTTAAGTAAACACATTTAAGGCTAGATAACCAGTTTTTAGGCAAAATTGGGGAGAGCATATCTCCCTCTACAGAGGTCATATAGGGTTGTGCCTTATATCAAATTTAAGATTGAGATGTTATTTATGTGGTATCAAAATTTGGCATCAATTGAAGATATATTCCATTCTGTATGTTCGTTTGAGTGAGGACTGCACAGGGAGGCCATGTACAGGGGCGCTGTACATGGCTGCAACTTCTACAAATTGTTTCTCCCTCGGTTCTTACTCAAATTAGGCCCATAATATATCTAATTAAAGATAAAGGTATCTAGTTATCTACATAAAAATTTGAGAGAAATTGGTTTAGTAGATTTTCCAGAATCGCAGAAATGGTAAAGGATGTTTAGGGCCCTGTTCGGAGTTGGCAAACAGCTTTGCTTGTCCAACTTCAAATGGTGATAACCGGAGCTAGGAAACTTCAAATGAGGCATGTGATACCTTTTTGGAAATTTAATTGAGTCTAGATTAACATACTAAAAGATGAGAATTTTATAACAAGTGAGTTTCACTCAGTAACTAGAAAACAGAAGCATGTTCAGTTTTGGGAAAACCGTAAAAGTGAGATTTAAGCTAAGTGGGCTTAGAAGAACCCTTAGTAACTTATAATAATCATAAATATGGCTTGGATGAGTTGAAAATAATCTAAGTGAGTCTTTCATGTGATTCTAAGCTATGTAAGTAATTGAAGATTAAAGTGGCTTGTAATAATGCACTAAAATATGTATTAAGTAATAATTGGTCTAGACTTGTAATGGGCATAATATTGGCATATGAGTATGAAAAGTGGAATCATTAAATGATTAAGTCGTTGATATGACTTGATTAATTATTATTAATTAATGATGTGAATGGTTCATACTCTAGGTGTGCCTAGAGAACCGTGCACTTGAGGATTTTGTTGGAGCATACGTATTATATTGGAGTGTGGGCTTGTGCTAAGCTCCCTAAGGTAAGCTCCTAGTTCTAGTTTACTCCTCTCTCTTGTGGCCCCACCATGATGGTGGGCATTATGGTTGTATTGTATGAGAGTATATGGTATGATGTATATGTGCATTCATTCACATTCATATAGATGTTATATGATCTTGATGTTATGATAATGCACTGATGATATATGTTACGAGGATCCTGGCCAGTGATCATGGTATGTAGGCTGCCTATGACTTGACTCTGGGAGCTATTTCATACTGAGGTTGTGTTGACTGTCTATGGCTTGACCCTGGAAGTCACACATGTGTAACTGTCTATGGCTTTGACCCTGGGGTCACACAAGGATGATATGATGTATGCTTGTATTATATGCTTTATATCTGACTTGTCATGCAGGAAGTGGGCTCAGGGGTTAGAGGATCCTCTATGAACCTTGAGCTTACTGAGATGTTGTTATCTCACCCCGTTTGGGGATATCATTTCAGGTACCCACAGTAGTGGTGATGCTTCTAGGGGAAAGGCCCCCGCATTGGAGTAGTTGATGATGCAGCTGATGATTTTATATTATGTTTAGATTTGATGTTGGCATGTAGACTTGTTATCATGCTTAATTATTTTATGGAGATTATTGTATGTATTTATTTAGGCTCATGATAGTATTCTTAGAGCCATGGATTATTTACTGATGCTTTTATACTTTGAATTAATATAGACTTGATGCATGTATTCAGTTAATTTGGGCACGAAGCCTTATTAATTGTATTGACCCATTGAGGGGATTGCAGTCCGTGTGGACTTGCAAGCTATCTGTTTAAATTATTATATCAATTAGGTTATCTGTATGTGTGGGATCATGTTCCCAGTTATCTGAAATATAGCTGTTATGTTGTCCGTGAGACTCTGTCAAGAATGACACTTGATGTTATATCTTGATGGTCAATGGCCACTAATACTGGCTTATGGAATAAATTAGTAGATGTATGTTTAGATTTACACTTTCGCAGTATCTCACGTGAACGTTTCTAGAAATGTTTTTATAAAAGGTTTTGGAAAAAGTTTACTCGTATTTTTATAAGACGCTTTATTCCTTTTCAATAAAGTCTTCCGCTGTGAATGTTAAATATCATGTATGTTAACAACCGGAGTACTACGGCGTGTTACAATATAATTATATAAGTATCATTATGGATATTATATGGAGATCATATTATTATGAGATAGCTTAGGCCATGGATGGTTAGGCAAGATGTTTATTCATTTTGTGGCATGCTTAAATTAATATATTGATAAATTGTTAATCAGGTGAAAATTTCTAGGATGGAAATTAATTCCAATAGTCTGAAAAACACGGAATGTCATTTGCGACAATGTTATAAAAACCGAACCGGTTATCGAACCGGTCAGAGTACTGGGTTATTGGGTCAACCAGTGGGTCACTGGTTCAACCGCATGACCCGGATATATATATATATATATATATATATATATATATATTAATAGAAGAAAAAATAATAAAGGAAGAAAATATGAAAATATAAAACTCATTTCAAAATTATTAATTTTTTTTTTTTAAATCAACCCTTTCAGTTTCCATTCATGTACTAATAAATGGACTAATTAAATTGAAGTTATCGTTTGTACGAAAAAAAATTGACGAGAGGACCTTTTTTTTTTTAAAAAAAAAATCAACCCTTTCAGTTTCCATTCATGTACTAATAAATGGACTAATTAAATTAACAGCGTTTGTACCAAAACAAAAAAAAAAAAATTGTGTTATCGAGAGGCACTCTTCCATCATATCATAATAAATAAATAATTTATTTATAGAAAATTAAAAAACTCATCCAGCTGTAATCAACTTTGCGGGAAAATCAAGAGACCCACACCCTTAGGCTTTGTTTGGGAGTTGGTTTTAGGAGGGGAAGGAAAGGAAAGGGAAGGTTTTAGTAAGTCCTCCCCTTGTTTGTGAGTTTAAAAAAAGGAGGGGAAGGAATTGGGGGTTTTTATTAAATCCTCCAAAACCCTCATTCTTCCTAAAATTAAAGTTTTCCCAATTTGGGGGGTTTGAGGAGGAAAATATTAAAAATTACTTATCTACCCTTAGTATTAAAATGTAAAAACTACATAAATGTGAATCATTGTTAAACGTGACATTATTAGAAAAGTCTCAAATACCAACAAAATTTATCGACAAAAAATATTTCGTCAAAAATTGTGATGAAATTTTTGATGAAAATCACATACGTAAATAAAAATTCATCAAAACTAAAGACGAAACAAGATTTTGTTACAATCACTGACATAAATTTTTTACTGGAAAGAATTCAGTCAAAACTATTGACGAATCTAAATTCCGTTGAAACTTTCAACGAAAATATTTTCGTCCAAAATTTGACGAAACACATATCTACCGAAAAGTTTCGACGTAAAACAATTACGTCTAAATTTTTTACGGAAAATATTTCCATCAAAATTTGAGACTAAAAATATTTCTGCAAAAGAATTTGACAAAAATTTTTTGTCAAAATTCTTTACAGAATCTAAATTTCGTCAAAATATTTCATAAAAAATCATATTCATCGAAAATTTTTGCTGGAAAATTTTTTTATCAAAATTCTTTACAGAATTTAAATTCTGTCAAAAGTTTTTGACGGAAATATTTTCGCTAAACTTTTTGACAAAAACTTTCAGTTGAATATTTAAGGAAACACATTTTCATCGAAAATTTTCGTCAAATTTTTTGATAAAACATATTTCCATCAAAATTTTCAACGGAACACATTTATGTCAAAAAATCTCAACATATTTCGATTAAAATGTTTGACGGAAAAAATATTTTGTCAAAATTCTTTACAGAATCTAAATTTCGTCGAAAGTTTTGAATGAAACATTTCCCTCAAAATATTTGACAAAACAATTTCCGACAATTTCTTCGGAACACATTTCCACCGAAATTTTGAACGAAAAACATTCCGTCAAAATTTTTGACGAAATTTTTTTTTTCGTTTAAAGCATTTCATGGAAGAAATCATTTTCGTCAAAACTTTTGCCATAAACTAAATTTCGATAGAAAATTTATTTTGGTAAAAATTTTCATCGGAGAAAAATTTCCGTCGTTTTTCGACGAAGAGTATTCTGACGAAAAAAAAATTGTGACAATTTTCGTAGCTTGCAGCGTAGAAATTTCATAAGAAATATTATCTTTTTTAATATTTTGAAAAGTACATAAATAATTTTGTTAGAAATTTTAAATTTAATTTAGTTTGTAAAATATAATAATTATATTAATTTTAAAAATGAGTATAATGGTATAAATATCTCATTAACCCTCCATTTTCCTTCTTGCCATTTTTTAACTCCCAAACAAGGGGAGGCAATACCCTCCAATTTTCTTCCCTTCCTTCCCCTCCCTCCCCCTTGGATCTCATTCCTTCCCTTTCCCTCCAAACTCCCAAACAAAGCCTTAATCTCTTTGTTCACAACTTCACATCAGCGCAGAAAGCACCGTTCTTTCCCCCTCTCCCCATTTTCCATTCTTCAATGTTTCTTTTTCTTCTATGGTTAGAACAAAGAAAACTCTAAATCCAGATCTAATTGGTGATGGTAGTATCGTTGAAACGGCGAACAGCTCCTTCTTGACACATCTTTTGCAATGCATGTCCAATTTAAAAACATCAGGGATGGGTCTGTCCTCCTTCTTGGCTCCTCCGTTGGGTTTTTTCTCAGTCTCATTCTTCGCCTATTCTTTTTTGCTGCCTTGGATCTAAATTTGTTACTTTTCTGCTTCTTCACCATCACATCGATGGAGTATTCTTCTTCTTTGTCTATCACGGATCTTGAAGATGTCTAGAAGAAATTTGGGAAAGTTCATCACGGGTTGATTTGTTTGACCCCCCGAGTCACCGGTTCAACCACTAACCAGCCGGTTCAACCCGATTCACACCGGTTCGCTTGCATATCCGATCCTTGTTGTTAACCGGACCGGTCACACCCCCGGTTTACTGGTTTCCGGTTCGAACCGGCCGGACCGGTCCGATTTTTATGACACTGGTTTGCGAAATGTAAAAAAAGTATGATGGTAATATGTAAGAAAAAGGAAAAAGTTAATTAACCGATTGTAGATGGCATTACATTTATTTTATTGGTTATATTAATATTAACTTGAAATTCTGACCGAGTTGGCTAAACTCATCTGATAATGTAATGGAGAAGAGAGAAAATCATCAAAAGAATAATAAGAGAGAGACATTCCAAATGAAAAGATTTGGAACATTTGCCGATATAAAATAAAGAAAAATGTTTAAAATTATAATGAAATTATTTTTGAAAGTTTATATTATTTATTAAACATTCCATGACTAAAATATCATGGGTTCGAATCCAGAAAACATGCAACTTCTTTGCAATTATGTAAAGGTAAGGCTGCGTACAAGGATTCCCTCCACCCACACTTGCTAGTCTGATTGAACGGGGAATGACTTTATATTATTTATTAAACATTAGATGATCAAGTATAGACCATCTTACAAAGGAAAACCTAGCTACTTTTGGTGCTGATGAGGAAGATAAGGATTCAAATTACAATCAAAGACATTGAATAGATGGATTACACAGAAAGCTTGTCCCATGTGCATTATTGCAGGATGCATATATTTTCTCTCCAATTGCGGAGGTTATGTTAATATTGTCCAATACAATGTTGTCGCAGCTAACGGTATTATCACAATTCAGTTGAATTACATCCTCACAACTTGAAGTTCCCATCACGTTGCGGTAAGTTACATCACTCACTTTCACTGCTGCTTCTGTAACATCATTAGGGTCATAATTCTGATCAATAATCACAGGGTTATTTGCTGACACAAGTATTATATCTTCAAATGTGATCTTCCTAGCATATCCCGATCCTCCCTGATTTATAAAAATCACAAAAATATTATTAATTGTGTGATTTAATCACATGTTTCAGTCACATTTATTAGCTAGAACCAATCCTCACCTTCCATGTCTTGATTCTGGCTCCATTTGTGGTTCCATTGAAAGTGCAATTTCTCACATGAACCTCTTCAACTGTGTTATAAGCTCCATTTTTTCCGAGGCTCCCAACACTAGAGTTATTTTCAATATTTTTTTTTGGAATAACGTTAATTTCAATGTTGATCTAGCTAGCAACTTAATATATAACATATATAATGTATGGAAACTCAAGAAATTCACTTGAGCTGATTAACAATTAATTAACCTGATGCCATGGCCAGGTCCACAATAAAGACCAGTTACGTTGATGAAACTAGACCCAGAGTTGATGGCAATGCAGTCATCACCTATAATTAAGGAAGATAAGCGCTTTTAACTTGATGATCAACTGCATATATAGTAATAAAGGAATTCTAGAATTGGAGACTCTTATATATGTGTTACCAGTTTCCACCACAGAGTTCTCAATAACGATGTTGGTTGATGATGCGATATCGAACCCATCGGTGTTTGGACTATCCTCTGGAGCAGAAATATGAAGATTGGAGATATATGCGCCATTGCATGTATCTATGCTTATATGATTTCTCGGGCTATTGATGTGAGTCAACGAGCTAAGTCTTAGATTGTCACATTTACCGAATCGAAGAGCCTGCATGCATGCGCGTATATATGTTATCATGCAATTATATATGTATGGGAAAAGTGTTTATCCTTTTAAATGACACAACTTATATCCTTTCACTCTCACAAATAGATGGGATGAGACCCACACCTTTATTTTTTTGTCAACTCTCTCTCCTCCTTTATCTATTTCTTTCTTTCTCTTAAAACGATACAACTTTACATCCATTAAAATGATACACACTTTACCCTATATGTATATATACTTAATTTTAATGAGAATTGGATATTAAAATATTGGGTGGTCAATCATTTTTTTTTTTATTGAGATAGGATATTATGCCTATCTTTTTTTCCCATGCCTACTCTACTTATTTCTTGATCTAAGGTGTTGAAGGCAGGGACGGATCTAGAAAATTAATGAAGGGTGAGTACTCAATAAGTTCAAGTACATATAGATATGGGTCTGGTCTGGAACGCGGCTTGTATGTAGCAGTCGGCTGGCTGGGTCTGATTTAGATCTAGATCTGGACGGATTGCGACTCAACTGGACCAATGATGAAGGAAGAAGCAAATGTTCAAACTTCCAATAACGGTGATTGAGGTTTGAGAGGGGATGAATCAGTATATAGATATAAACAATGGGTCTGGAATAGAGATATCTGCTGTTAGGTTTGGATAAT
Source organism: Gastrolobium villosum (assembly GCA_032173675.1). Lineage (NCBI taxonomy): Eukaryota > Viridiplantae > Streptophyta > Magnoliopsida > Fabales > Fabaceae > Gastrolobium > Gastrolobium villosum. Next base: position 7,782 of record JAVKPL010010786.1, read on the forward strand.
GGAGGTGGAGGAGAAAAAAGCTCACGGAAAAATAAAATAGAAAGAGAAAAATTAAATTGGGGAAACTTGAATTTTAAGATAAGAGCATTTTCGTATTTTTTTTATCATATTTCAAGGGTGAACACTTACTCCTTCTTATACACGTGCATGTGCCTCTGGTTGAAGGAGAGTAAGTATAATAGATACGAATAAAAGTATACATAGTTTCTTATCCTATTTTTATTTTCCATTCATTTTGGATTTTTAGTTTTAGATTTTGGTACACAATTTCATTTTGGATTTAATAAGAAAGAAGAGTACGTAGTGCATGTATGTATATCATGTTTTTCAACTTACGGTTGGCCTCTCATAATCACTATGGGTATTGTAGTCGTTCCACCATGCGGCACCTTGGCCATCAACAAGTCCTTGTCCATTGATAACAAGGCCACTTATGCCCTCAAACTGCACCCATGCACTCCTATCATTTTGTGCCCATTCCCAAGCCTCAATGTTTTTTGGGGCAATTATAGTTCCCTCAAGCTGCCAAACCAAAAATAATACATATTGAACATTGTAATCAAACGAAATAAATAGAGAGGGGGAATAGATGGAGCAATTAAATGGTTATGACTTTGATATAAATGAGAATAGATATATGATTAATATAAAGTTAGCTGAATTAAAGGCTTATACATATAGCCTTATTTATGCACACAAACAAAAATGCACTTAGGATTAATTACCTGAACGTTAACGGTTGCAGATTTGCAAGGACCCTGGAACGACACGGGTTGCAACATGAATGTTTTCCCTTTGGGTATGAGTAGTGTTGGGGTGCCCTCAATTGCACCACACGTGTCTTCCCACGCTTTTACAAAAGCCTTAACAAGTTGTCAAATAGTTTAAAATAGTATTAACTTTGAGAATTTGAGTCTCACAATATCTATATGTGTGTATAAAAGTATAAACATAATTATATGAAAAAATATTAAGCTAGAAAAAACATACAGGAGAATCATCAGTTAGGCCATCTCCCGTGGCACCATAGGTAATAACATTGAATGGAGAAACTACTCGATCAAGCATTATTCTAGCACACAAGCTAGGCAAAGCAAAAATAAACATTAAAAGAACAGCAAATAGGCCTTTCATCTTTAAGAATATAAACCACTTAGATACTACTATATCCACTGATCAAATCTAACACTAGGAGCGCTATATATAATGCACTTATGAAATGAAAAGTGAAGAAGGAACACAATTTATTGATTGTAGATGGAGGAAAATTATAGTTAGAAATGATGATCTTGATTTCTTTCCTCTCTTTTTTAAAAAAAAAAAAAAAAATCAGATCTTGATTTCTTTCTATACTATGAATAAGAGATTCGTTTACCAAAAAAAAAAAAACGAGATTCAATCTCAAACAGAAAATATTCATTTTTTTCTTAACAAAGAAATTGCAAACCATGTACAATGTTTCAGCCAATAACTCGTGTCCCTTTTTATAAAAGCAATGTGAAAATAAAGTTTTTTTTTTCTTGTATACAATATAATATGATAAGAGATTCAATTTCAAAAGTAAAACACTTATCTTCTTGCTAAACAAAGAATTTGCTAACTATGTACAATATTTCAGCCAAAATTTTATGTCCCTTTCTGTAAGTGTATAATTGTAAAAATATTTTTTCTTTTATAGAAAATACCACGATGAATAAGAGATTCAATCTTAAAAACTAAATGTCCACCTAGTGTGACTCAGTTGACTTGGTGCTGAGTCCTAGGGGTTTGGACTGTAAGTCTAAAGGGCTTGAGTTCGAATCCTGGTAAACATACTTTGTGGGTAGCGGAGAAACCCCTGCCCTCTCAATCAGCGAAAGGGATTAGTCTCATCCTATGTGGGGTGGGGAAACCTTTGGGTATATCAAAAAAAAAAAAAACTAAACGTCCATCTTTCTGCCTAATAAAGAATTTGCTAACTATGTGCAACACTTCAGCCAATATTTATGTCCCTTTCAATAAGTGTATTGTAAAACTAAAGTTTTTTCGTTTATAGAAAAAAATATGATAAGAGATTCAATCTTAAAAACAAAGCGTTCATCTATTTGCCTAACAAAGAATTTGCTAACTATGGGCAATATTTCAGCGAATAATTTATGCCCCTTTTTATGTGTATTGTAAAAATATTTTTTTTATTTTATTTTTGTAGGAAATAATACGATTCACTAATTCATGATTCAATGTACAAAGTAAAACAAATCATTTGTCAATAGTAAATTTGTTATTTTTTTTACCAAAAAATGTATTTATGCTATAATTAACTATACAAAATTGTTAGTGATTTAATGTTAATGAGATTGAAATGAATACAAGATATTCTTAACAATGGTAAAAAATACTAATCGAAAGTTTTAAGTTTATTCCGTATACTTTAGCAGGCAATACCCATCCTTATCTTTGTCTTCTTTTTTTTCCGAACAAGGAATTGGTAATTATGGGAAATATTTTAGCCACTGATTAATGTATGTTCTTATCCAATATGTGTATTGAAAAATAATTTTTTTTTTCTTTTATATAAACCATATGATTCACTTTGATGTTGGACGAATAAAAAAAACAAAGAAAGAGCAAATCATTTCTCAATTGTAAATTTGTTCTTTTCCTACCAAAAAAATATAATCATGCTAAACAAGTGAAGCATGATTTAAGAAAATAAAAGGAATATATAACTATAAAAAAATATTAATTTCAATGACATAGAAATGAATGCATGTTGGAGAACGACTCGTTACGATTTCTATCAATGTCACGTTGGGAGAGGTATAAAATCTTAATCCTTGACTCGATCCGCACTTGGGAATAGTGTCATAATCCACTCAAAGAGAAGATATACGGAGAACCTACCCGCCTCAAAAAGATAATTAGGACTGGTACAACAAAGAGAGAGTAATGAATGCATGTTATTTTAAAGTATGGTTAAAAAATTAATTTAAAATCTTAAGTTTATTCGATATGCATTAGAATGAAGACAATACCAAACACATCCTTAAATTCATATTTTTGCGAAACTAAGAATTCGCTAATGGGCAATAGTTATGTCCATTTTCATAAGTGTATTGTAAAAATGAAAATTGTTATAAAATATTGAAAATAAAATTATTGATGCTGTAAATTATTTATGTGGATGATTATTTGTTTTTTTAATGACTTTTGATGTACCTTAATTAACTATTACATTAATGGTGAGTTGAAGTGTAACTGACGACTTTTGATGTAACTTGTAACCACAATGTGAGTTGAAATTTAATTATTGACTATTTAATTTTTTATGGCATTTGATGCAATCACTAACTACTATGAGTTAAAATTTAGGGTGTGCATGACAACCATTTTATTTTTTGGCATTATTTTTTGAAAAGAAACACTTCTTTTCTATGTCTGTGTCTTGGAACCGTTTTGTAGAAGAAGAAAAATGTGTTTGATAACATATTCTATTTTTATTTCGAGAATGAGAATTGCGCTTGATAACATAATAAATAATAAAATAAAATAAAAAAGTATTCCCATTAAGTATAAAAAAATTTGGATCATCAATTTCCTTTTCATATGATGTGGTGGTGGTTGTGGCACGGTGGTGGTGGTGACAACAATGTGGCTGCGGCGATGGTGGCGGTGATGGTATAGTGGTGGTCAGTGGCGGACCCAGAAAATTTTCTTTATGTCCTCACATTTAGTGACTGCCCCCGAATTTTTTTTTGTAAAGAAAGTTTAAATTAACGTTTGAGCCCACTTATAATCTAGTTGTTTTCACAACAAGTTGCAGGCAATAGTTTGACCAATCATTTCCCCCCTAAATCTTACCAATCCTCCAAAATAAATATGAGAATTGTGACACCCCGTGTATACCCGGTTTGTTAATATGTCATCATATTAAGCTACGCTTAATTAAAATGCGGAATAACTGTTTCTTTAATTCAATTATGACGTCATTATACTTAGCCAAGTTGATTACTTAATTAATTTCATGAAATATCGTCTGTATGTAAATTGCAAGACAGCTAACTGAATACCTCATATATAAATATGAAGTGAATATCTAAAGTCACGGATCTACAACACGTAGTCCAAACAATATCCTGATACATTATTCAACTAATGTCTGAAAACATAAAGACAAGTCAATGTGGCATGGACAAACCCCATGCTCACCAAATAAGGCAACATAGCCCAGCAATAGTCTCAATCCAATTATCAATATAAAAGCGGAAAACATAAACAACATCCCACAATGACAACATATAGCAGCAAACTCTAACTCAGCTCTGGCCTCCTGCCACTAGAGGCATCATGCCCCAGCACTACCTGAAATAAGCGTCCCCAAACGTGGGGTGAGATCTCTAAACAAGAAATCTCAGTAAGACAAGGGGTCCTCAAGGATCTTCCACCCCAAGCTCACTTACATGTGCAATATAAGTTCAAAAAGCAGTAATTTCAATATCAGTTCCAAAACTATGCAGTGCAACAGATATTCATGACATGTGTGTTATCACTATTCTACTGGCCAGAGAAGATGCAGAAACACATCTATTACCCACATAGTAGTACAAGGAACATCGCTTGCACCTCACCCACAGCCTCACCATGTTTTATGCGTCACATACTCAGGCTTACTGTATAGGTGGACCCACATGCATATCATAAAAGCACATTGCATATAAAAGCTCAACAACATTTCCAAAACATCAAAAGCATGTAACATGTAACAGCCCGTGTTAACCCGGATTGTTAACATACTATCGTATTAAGCCACGCTTAATTAAAATGCGGAATAACTTTTTCTTTAATTCAATTATGACATCATTAAACTTAACCAACTTGATTACTTAATCAATTTCATTAAAATACTGCCTGTATGTAAATTGCAAGACAACTAACTGAATACCTCGTACATAAATATAATGTGAGTATCTAAAGCCACAGGACTACAACATGCAGCATGGGTCAAAATCCTGATACTTTAATTACAACATCAATTTAAAAGACAATAGTCAAACCATGTGGCATGGACAAACCCCATGCTCACCAAATAAGGCATCAATGCCCAATCAACAGTCTCAACATAATAATATAAATAAAGCAGAAAACATAACAGCAGTCAGCATATCATCATATCAACTCAGCTCGGGCCTCCTGCCGCCTGAGCCCTCAACATTACCTGATCCTGAAATAAGCGTCCCCAAACGTGGGGTGAGATCTCTAACAAGAAATCTCAGTAAGACAAGGGGTCCTCAAGGAGTCTCCACCCCAAGCTCACTTACACGTGTAATATAAGTTCAAAAACAGTATTTACAATATAAGTTCCAAAATCATGCGATGCAGCAATTAATCATGCCATGTGTGTTATCAAATCTACTGGCCAGAGAAATGTAGGAATACGTCTATGCCTACATGAGTACATGGATACTACCTGCACCTCACCCACAGCCTCACCATCTTGTATGTACTACATACTCAAGCTTACCGTATAGGTGGACACCACATGCATCTCATAAAAGCGCATTACATATAAATAGCTCAACAGCATTTCCAAAACAATAAAGCATGTAACACAGCATGCATAAACCCATCCCCATGGGACATGGTGGAACAACAAAATGGCTAAACCGAGGACACGAAAGCTTACCTTGCAAGCTAGCTATCCAAGCCAAGAGTCCAACCACTCACAAGTCCACAAACAGCAGTATCACAATCTGATATGGACCAATAATACATCAATATTTATGTATCACAAGAATACAACTTAAAAACTACGCCTTTCCTTTACGTTTTACGTCTTAAGGCTTCCATCAAAGCCATAAGCCCTTAATCATATGATTCTGACTTAGTTTATTAATTACAGAAGCTCAACTTCCTTAATCTAGGGTCCACACACACCCAATAGCTTACTGTTCATACAACACAGCTACTGTCTGCGCAAACCCAGGATATCCGGATATCAGAAGGGACATATCCGGATATGCCATATCCGGATATCACACTGGACATATCCGGATATGCCATATCCCGATACCCAGATCCCATATCCGGATATCAATATCCGGATACCATATCCGGATACTGATATCCGGATATCTGTTCGACAAATATCCGGATATCTCACGACAGAATGCAGTTTCTGCATTTCGTGAATATCCAGTTCAAAGATCCCACTTTTAACACATGTGCACGTTAAAGGATCCATTTTTAAGCATATACAAGTTCACTTAGGTGTTGGTTACTTCATTTTAATCTTTTACATGCCAAGACACCACTTTTAAGCAAGATAAACTCATGATCATGGTGAGATAACTTACCCCAAGGCTTAAGACAGAAATGGACAGAGGTATGAAGCTCTTGGAGCTCTCCACAAGCTCCTCAACTCAGGCCACACCAAGGTGTACGAAAATGGTGCAAAGCTTGGCCCTTTCAACACAAAGGAAGCTCCTTGAGGCTTCACAATTCAAGAACAAGGACTCAACCAACCAAGGAAGGAAACTCAGCCCCACACTCTCCCTCAAACAGTGGCACAACTCAGAATGATTCCACCCACACCATACCCAAGGATCACACTCACTCTTACCAAGTGTTTTTGTGAAGGAACCAAGAAGAAATGAGATTTCTTGGCTCCAAAGGTGAAGGAATGAAGAGAATGGCAAGGTGGCTGCCCAGGCTGCAGAAATTCTCACGTAGAGAAGCTGCATATGCCTAGGGTTATGTGCCATAAGTTGGTTATATAGCCACATGAGTCATAACGCGCAGTACAAGCCTTAATAGCAAAGTAAAAGATCTTGATCCCAAACTTCGGAATATAAACCTAGACATTTTTCTAAGATTTTTCATATTTTTATTTTATTTTTCGGAGCACCTTTCCGGTACGCGCTTTTCCATAGCCAGTATCAGTTCTGACATCAGATTACGTTATTTTGACCTGAAACTTGTTTTACAAGTCCTACATAATATTCTAGTAATTATCATGCATTCGTTATAATTTTCTGGGATACTTTTCCGGTACGCATTTATACCGAGTAGCAGAACCGGTATCTGCGCTTTTCTTCCGAAAAGTGACTTTCAGCATTCTTATCCATTCATTATAATTATTTAAGCCTCAATAATTATTAGGGTCAATTATGGAATTATTTCCTAATTATCATAATTAATTCGCTAATTACCTTAATTAGCGGTGCAGGTTCTTACATAACACAGCATGCATATAACCATATCCCCATGGGACATGATGAAACCACAACATGACCAAACCGAGGACACGAAAACTTACCTTGCAAGCAATCAATCCAAGCCAAGAGTCCTTACGGCTCAAGGTCCAACACAGCAGAAATCACAATCTGATTTAGACCAGCAATCATATCAATAACATAGCTCGTAAGTATAAACATAAAGACTACGTTTCTTTGTTACATTTTACGTCTTAAGGCTTCCTGTAAGAACCCGCACCGTTAATTAAGGTAATTAGTAAGTTAATTATGATAATTAGGAAATAATACCATAATTGACCCTAATAATTATTAATGGGCTTAGATAATTATATTGAGCGAGTAAAAATGCTGAAAGTCGCTTTTCGGAAGAAAAGCGCAGATACCGGTTCTGCTACTCGGTATAAATGCGTACCGGAAAAGTATCCCGGAAAATTATAACGAATGCATGATAATTACTAGAATATTATGTAGGACTTGTAAAACAAGTTTCAAGTCAAAATGACGTAATCTGATGCCAGAACTGATACTGGCTATGGAAAAGCGCGTACCGGAAAGGTGCTCCGAAAAATAAAATAAAAATATGAAAAATCTTAGAAAAATGCGTAGGTCTAGAATCCGAAGTTTGGGATCAAGATCTTTTACTTTGCGATTAAGGCTAATACTGCGCGTTTAAGTGGCTTGCCTATAAATAGACACACTAAGGGCACACAACCCTAGGTTTACTATTCAGAACTTGACTTGTGGCTGCAGCTGCCACCCTACTTCTTCTTCTTCTTCTTCTTCTTCTTCTTCTTCTTCCTTCTTCATTCCTTAGCCAAGTTATCACCTTTCATGCTTGTTTAAACATTTGTGAAGGTGAGAGTTAACCTTGGGGCTGCATTGTGGCCATCATTCTGAGTTGAGAAAGCTGTGTGTGTGTAGTTAGTGAGCATGAGTTTGGAACTTTAGTGATGGCTACCTTGTGGTAGTCATTGTGAGCTTCAAAGTGCCTTCTTGTGGTGCAAGAACCCACCTTGAAGTGCCATTTTCGTGCTCCTACTTAGGCTGAGTTTGAGGAACCTTGGGAGAGCTCCAAGAGCACAACTTGCCTCTGTTTTGAGCTTTGGTAAGTTATACCAACTATGATCATGAGTTTAAATGCTTAAAAATGGAACCTTGATGCATGTATTGAGCTAAGTTAATAACTTAAGGGTGGGGTAGGTTAAACACACCTAGAAATGCATGTTTAAGTGCCTTTAATCGGTTAAAAAGTTGAACCTATGGATTGGATATTCACGAAATGCAGAAAATGCATTCTGTCGTGAGATATCCGGATATTGTCGGGCAGATATCCGGATATTAGTATCCGGATATGATATCCGGATATCCATATCCGGATATGGGGACATCAACGAACCTGTTTCGATAAAAATTCGATATCTTGAGCTACAGAGCTCCAAATCGAGTGCCGTTTGGACCTATGTGTAGCTAACACATAATGCTATATCCCTGTAAAATTTCGTAGCCATTGGATAAGTCGCGTCTTGGTTGCTGGAAATTCAGTTGGCAGCAGTCACTTTGCGAAAATCATAACCGGAGTTATACAACTCCGATTGAGGCATAAAGTATATCGTTGGAAACCTCAAGATGTCTAGTTTAACATTGTAAATATTAGAATATTAATATTGATATAATTATTGGTCTAAAACAGATTGTGATTCTGCTGTCTTTGGACTTTGAGTTTGTGCGGACTCTTGGCTTGGATTGCTAGCTTGCAAGGTAAGCTTTCGTGTCCTCGGTTTAGCCATTTTGATGTTCCACCATGTCCCATGGGGATGGGTTTATGCATGCTGTGTTACATGCTTTGATTATTTTGGAAATGCTGTTGAGCTGTTTATATGTAATGAGCATTATGATATGCATGTGGTGTCCACCTAGACGATAATCCTGAGTATGTAGTACATACAAGATGGAGAAGCATGTGGGTGAGGTGCAGGTAGTATCCATGTACTCATGTAGGCATAGACGTATTCCTACATTTCTCTGGCCAGTAGATTTGAAAGCACACATGACATGATTAATTGCTGCATCGCATGATTTTAGAACTTATACTGTAATACTGTTTTTGAACTTATATTACACATGTAAGTGAGCTTGGGGTGGAGACTCCTTGAGGACCCCTTGTCTTACTGAGATTTCTTGTTAGAGATCTCACCCCACGTTTGGGGACGCTTATTTCAGGATCAGGTGATGTTGAGGGCTCAGGTGGCAGGAGGCCAGAGCTGAGCTGATAATTATGCTGACGTGCTGGTTGTGGATTGCTGTTTATTTGACTGCTGTTATGTTTTCTGCTTTATTTATGTTAAGTTTATGTTGAGACTATTTGTGGGCATTGTTGCCTTATTTGGTGAGCATGGGGTTTGTCCATGCCACATGATTGTTATCGTCTTATTAAATTAATGTTGTAATTAAAGTATCAGGATTTTGACCCAGGCTACTTGTGTAGACCTGTGGCTTTAGATACTCACCTATTATTTATATATGAGATATTCCAGTTAGATGTTTTGCAATTTACATACAGGCAGTATTTTTATGAAAATGATTAAGTAATCAAGTTGGTTAAGTTAATGACGTCATAATTGAATTAAAGAAAAAGTTATTCCGCATTTTAATTAAGCGTGGCTTAATACGATAGTGTGTTAACAATCCGGGTTAACACGGGCTGTTACATTTTATGGTATCAGAGCACTTTCTAGGGAAAAGCCTGTATGTATTGCAATAACTTAGGATGTGTCGTTGCGTGTCTACTTTGTGTTCTCTCTGACTGGTGTGTGTGATGATAATGCATTTGTGACCACATGGCGTGGGCCTGATCAACTCATTCTTTGTGTAACTTGTGCAGAGTCATGGTACCACCGAGGAGGAACACGAGTACAAGCGAGGATCAATCGGATCCTGTCCTGGCTGCATTGGCTGAGATGCAGGCGGCCCGACTAGCCGACCAGGAAGCCACGAGGCTGGCAAACCGGGCGATGCTGGACGCAATTCGAGATGCGAACCGGCAAACCACGGCAGAGGTTCTGGAGGAGAACCGGATGGCCAACATGACGATGATGAGGGTCATGTTGGAGGAGTTGAGGGCTGGTCCTGCTGCTGGCCAGGGTCCTCCACCACCTCCACCGCCGCCACCGCCTCCACCTCCGCCTAGTCAACAGGAGGACACCCAGAGCCAGATGGGTGAGGGTAGTCACTTGACGGGGGCTATGCAGAATATCCCCAACTATCAGATTGATCAAATCTAACAAAGGGAATATAAAATTCGCACAGAGTAAAAATAAAGATAATTATATAAACCAAAAATCACAAATCAATCCTTCGTTTCAAGGGTTCACATATGGATCGTGACCCTGACTACAATAAAAAGATCTAGCCGATCAACATACTGATCGCTGATCTAAAATTCAACATAAACTAAAAATAAAAGAGAAAGAAAAAGAAGATGAAGATGAAGAACGAAGAACGCGAAGCCTCCTTCTTCTCCCGGTCCAGATCTGAATCTTAACCTGTATCTGTGTTTTTCCTTTTTTTCAGATCTGCCAAGTCTGCTGACCTAATTCAGCAAATGTCACATTTATAATATTCTCTTCTCCTTCCAAAAATGCCCTCAGAAAAGACGGAGATCTGTTCCCGCAAACCCGCACTGGTTGGCGCCGAATTGGCGCACGTTTGCGCCACTTTCCTACTGGCGCTGGTTGGCGCCACTTTTGCACACAAATGGCGCTAGTTAGCGCCACTTTCACTATTCATTGGCGCTAACTAGCGCCAACTTCCTTCCCTTTTAGGCGCTAGCTAGCGCCAGTGCACTGACTTACGGCGCTAGCTTGCGCCATTTCCTTTATAATTTGGCGCTCCCTTGCGCCAATCTTCTGTGTTATTGCGCTGAGAAGCGCCACTTTCTTTCGTAAATGGGCGCTAGGTTGCGCCAACCTTCTGTGATATTGCGCTGAGGAGCGCCACTTTGTTCATGAGTGGGCGCTAGGTTGCGCCAAGGTTCTGTCTTGTTGCGCTGAGGAGCGCCACTTTGTTGCTACCTCGCGCCACTTTGATGTCCTCGCTGCAAAGTTCGTGATCTGGTGCGGTTTTTGTGCCAATTTGGTGCTGACCCGCGCCATGCTTGGAACTCATAGTGTGCTATAACCGTGGGAAATTGCATTAACAGGTTTTTTTATAATTCTTCATTTATTTTCCCTGTAAAAATACAAATAAAAGGTGAATATTATTGACATTCAAAGAATCAATATAATTAGCAAATATGTATTTAATTTGCTCTCTTATGACTCAATTCTCGTCAATTTTATCACAGAAAAATCACACTTGCCAGAGGCACATCAAACCATTCCCGGATTTAAACGTTGCTGTCCCCAGCAATGTAAAAGACTTAATCCAGGAAATATTCACTTAATCTAACATAACAATCATAGTCACTCTCAGACTCAATATGCCATGTATGCCTGACTCAATATCATGAACTTCTAATAATGCCATCAGCTTCTTAAATATATAAGTCTACATTGATTATCCCTCACACAGATAAATAATGTTCACTCAACACTCAGTGTTCAAGGGTATCATGAGCACTCAATTACTCAAAGCTATAACACTACCATATGCTTGATTATATTCTACAAAATTCTTGAAATTGAAGAATCAAACACATGCATTAATTGATCAAAAGGACTTCACAGGTTGTAACTTTGGCTGGGGTAATAGGTAGGAAAATTTGGATAGTAGCTCAAACAACCAATAGATTGAAAACTGATATTATTTCATTTTTAACAATTTCAACTCAATTGTTTTGCTCCACTAACATTCCCACAGAATTACGAGAATTCATTCCTTTTAACCACCTTTTACTCTTTTCTTTTTCTCTTTTTCATTTTGCCCTTTCTCTCTCTCTTTTTTTTTAAGGGCATAGATGACTTTTTTTTTTTCATCCCTTAATTACTTGACCATTGTGGAGCTTACCTCAATCTCTTTATTTTATTTTCAACACATTCAATGATTCAATCTCTATCAAGGTAAGTCACGAAAAATGGATATAGGCTAAGCCATCAATCAGGCCACAGGTCATTTATCAAGAATTAAGTTCAGGCTCAAAGGGCTAGTAAGGGAAAATCTCATACAGATGGGTTATTTTGGCCAATAGCAAATAAGAATAAAATGCCTTTATCATATCAATCAATGCATGCATAATAAAGAAACAAATCAAGTTCTAGAGTATTACAACAGTGAGGCCTCTCAACAAAAGATTCAGTGTTTAGGCTCAAAACCTCACAGCTATGGTATCAATGCAGACTCAAGAAAATTGACTTCAGACATTATCAGAATTCACAATCTTAACTCAGACAAACGAGCAATCATGCAATCCAATTATGCCTATGCAATGTTATGCCAGAAAGTCATACAATATATTTCTTAAAATTCAATCATGTACATTAACAAGATATGAGCACATTTAAACCTAGGATAACACACTTTCTTCTTCTTCTTTTTTTTTTATAGCACACAAAATAACTAAGAAAATTAAAAGAGTTAGAATATCTCCCCTGATAGAAGAATTGCAGTTCTAAGGTGCAAGCCAACCATTCCCAGATTTAGAGCATTGCTGTCCTCAGCAATAATTAACAAGAAGGAAGAAAATCCTGCACATTAGAACAAATAGTGGCATATAGAAGAAACTATAATGCACACATTAAAACATCAGAGAAAAATATACCAACACAAAATAACTTAAAAATACGAAACAGAAAAATAAACTAATATACAAGATCTCCATCAGCAAGGAGATAAGATCAGCCCTCCATGTCATCCTTCTCAGCAGTGTGGGATGACTCAGCAAATGAAGGGTCTGGTGGTACTGGTTGCCTTGGTGTATGGGACCACCATTCCCAGATTTGATCCAAACCATGGATCCATGTTAAGAACTCTTTGAAGCTTTGATTTTTCCGAGAGATAGAGTCTCGGTGTCTCTTGTCAAACTTCAGCTCTCGGTATCTTTTCCAACTCGTATCAAAGAAGTTTACCACTTCTTTTCTCCTTGCCTTCTTCTTTGTAGGATTACGCCTCTTTTGCAGCGTCCTTACCTCTTTGATATCATCTTTTAAATCTTTAGGAAGATCCTTTACTTCCACTTTTGGGGTTCCATCTTCTTTGGCATCATCTTTTAGATTTTGAGGAACCTTAACCGCTACATCTTTTTCTTCCTTAAAGACTTCAAGACTAAAACAATCATCTTTGTGAGAAGACTGTTTTAAAGAATCAAAGACATGGATAGTAACGGTTTCATCATTCATTCTTAGCTCGAGCTTCCCGCTTTCAACATCAATTAGTGCACGAGATGTAGCTAAGAAAGGTCTACCCAGCAAAAGAGGCATCTCAGCTCCTCCTTCCATATCCAACACTACAAAATCAGCAGGGAAGATGAACTTGTCTACCTTCACAAGAACATCTTCTATTATTCCACTAGGCTTTCTCACAGACTTATCAGCAAGTTGAAGAGATGCCAAAGTGGGTTTCAAATCAGTTATCCCCAAAGATTTACAAACAGACAAGGGCATTAAATTTATACTTGCCCCAAGATCACACAAGGCTCTACCAAATTTGGTGTTCCCAATTTCAATAGGAATATTGAAGCTCCCTGGATCATGACGCTTAGGCGGGAACTTCTTTGTAATTATAGCACTACACTCTTCAGTGAGTCTCACCGTTTGGCATTCCTGCAACTTGAGCTTCCTTGACAAGAGGTCCTTCATAAACTTGGCATAATTGGGCATGCCAGCCAAGGCTTCAGCAAAAGGAATATTTATATGTAATTTCTTGAAAATATCAAGAAATCTGCCATATTGTTGCTTTTGAGCATCCTTATTGAATCTGCCAGGATAAGGTGCCATGGCTCGCACATATTCAGGACTCAACTCAAACTTCTTCTTTTCAGCAACAATAGGAGGCTCTTTTTCTTCACCTTTTTGAATAGGTGTTTGGACATTAGAAGGAATCTCCTCTTCTTTTTCTGGCTCCTCCACCACCTTAAGCTTTTCTGGAGCTCCTACCACCTTACCACTTCTAGTTGTGATAAACATACAATCCTCCTTGGAATTTTTAAATGTGTTACTAGAAGAAGTGCCTGAATTTTTATCAGCAACTTGCTTAGCCAGCTGGCCAACTTGATTCTCTAAATTCCTGATAGAAGCATTCATGTTTTTAGTGGTGGCCCTAGTCTCTTCCATGAAGGCATTGGAGTGTTGGGCCATTTGTCCAACTAACCTTTCCAAATCAGAAGGCTCCTTAGCTTGGACTGGTGGAGGCTGCAAGTAGTTGTTAGAATTATAATCCAGTCCTGTGCCTTGAGTTCTCCTCTGAAAATTGTTATTTCCAGAAGGGAAATTCTGATGAGTGTTTCTTGGTGGAGACCTTTTCTCGTACCATACTCCATTCACCTGCACTTGTTGAGGAGAGTCAGAAGATAACAAAGATGAGCATTCATTGGATTCATGCTCACCCTTGCAGTATTCACAAACCACAGATGCAACTTGCATAGTGGAAAGTTGCATCTTGTCCAGCCTTGAGGTCAAATTTGCTAGCTGTTGTGCTAACAATTTATTCTCAGCCAGAACCGCATCATTGTTATCCAGGTGTAGAATCTCTCTCTTAGGCTTGGCTGTCAAACATTCATTTTCATTGGCAGTCATTCTTTCTATCAACTCAAGAGTCTCATTTGCTCTCAAGGATTTGATGCTACCACCTGCTGCACCATTCAACACCATCCGCATTTCAGGTTTACACTCATTGAAAAAGATTCGGACTTGATCACCATTAGTCATGGGGTAATGAGGACATCTCCTCATTAGATCTTTAAAACGGTTCCAGGCTGCACACATAGTTTCACCCTCAGCCTGAGTGAAATTGGTGATATCATTCACCATCTGGTTATATCTTTCCATGGAAAAGAACTCAGCAAAGAATTTATTTGAGAGACTCTCCCATGATGGAATACTTCTTGCTGGTTGCCTTTCTAACCAATTCAAAGCCTTTCCCTTTAGAGCAAAGGGAAACAGTCTCAGCCTGACTGCATCATGGGACACCTGGGGGTGTTTAGTGGAGTCACAGATCATCAGAAATCTGTCAATGAACCTGTGAGGGTCCTCATCAGCCTCTCCACCAAACTGAGCTCTCTCCACCAATTGAATATTGGAAGACTTAAGCTGCCAATTATTGTTACCAATATCAGGTTGAACAATGCTTGAGTTAGGCATATTAAAAGATGGAGTCAGAATAGTATCCATGAATGGATTGTCTGCAACATTGTTGTTCCCAGCCATTGTTTGTGCTCTCTTTTATTCAAATAAAAATAAAAATAAATAAAATAAAAATATTCACAAATATTCACAAATCCAATCTTAAAGATCAAAGATTATACGATATCAGAAACGCCAATCCCCGGCAACGGCGCCAAAAACTTGATGCTCTCCGGCAAGTATACCGATCGCACAAGTAATAAAATGATAAGTAAAGTTCGTCTCCACAGGGATTGGGATCTAATATCAATTAAACTTTTTCTCAAAGAATGGAAGAATTCAAATAGGGTTGTGACAAATATTGTCAAATTGAGTGAAATTTTGAAATCTGAAAATAAAAGACTTATTTTTTGTATTTTTGTTTTGAGAAATAAAACAATAAAAATGAAAATTGTTTTGTAAAAAGGATATGAGAAAAGCATTGTAGCCAGGGTTCATTCACCCAATGATCCCCGCTTTTCACTCCAGATTGATTATCAATAATTATTTATATAATCACTCAGATAAATTATCCTCTAAAAAGAGTTAATAGTTAACCCTCAATTCCTTGCAGGGTTAACCCTTTAATCCCATGAGAAACCCCAATTCCTTGCAATGTTTCTCATGGGATCAAGCAATGGGCGCGATAATTTAAGCATCTGCAATCGTATACACGTCTATTCCTAGCACGCATACAGATTGTTATCTTACCCCCTTTCGAGATCAAAACCCCAATATTCCTATCTAGGATTTTGATCCTCAGAATATCCCCAACTATCAGATTGATCAAATCTAACAAAGGGAATATAAAATTCGCACAGAGTAAAAATAAAGATAATTATATAAACCAAAAATCACAAATCAATCCTTCGTTTCAATGGTTCACATATGGATCGTGACCCTGACTACAATAAAAAGATCTAGCCGATCAACATACTGATCGCTGATCTAAAATTCAACATAAACTAAAAATAAAAGAGAAAGAAAAAGAAGATGAAGATGAAGAACGAAGAACGCGAAGCCTCCTTCTTCTCCCGGTCCAGATCTGAATCTTAACCTGTATCTGTGTTTTTCCTTTTTTTCAGATCTGCCAAGTCTGCTGACCTAATTCAGCAAATGTCACATTTATAATATTCTCTTCTCCTTCCAAAAATGCCCTCAGAAAAGACGGAGATCTGTTCCCGCAAACCCGCACTGGTTGGCGCCGAATTGGCGCACGTTTGCGCCACTTTCCTACTGGCGCTGGTTGGCGCCACTTTTGCACACAAATGGCGCTAGTTAGCGCCACTTTCACTATTCATTGGCGCTAACTAGCGCCAACTTCCTTCCCTTTTAGGCGCTAGCTAGCGCCAGTGCACTGACTTACGGCGCTAGCTTGCGCCATTTCCTTTATAATTTGGCGCTCCCTTGCGCCAATCTTCTGTGTTATTGCGCTGAGAAGCGCCACTTTCTTTCGTAAATGGGCGCTAGGTTGCGCCAACCTTCTGTGATATTGCGCTGAGGAGCGCCACTTTGTTCATGAGTGGGCGCTAGGTTGCGCCAAGGTTCTGTCTTGTTGCGCTGAGGAGCGCCACTTTGTTGCTACCTCGCGCCACTTTGATGTCCTCGCTGCAAAGTTCGTGATCTGGTGCGGTTTTTGTGCCAATTTGGTGCTGACCCGCGCCATGCTTGGAACTCATAGTGTGCTATAACCGTGGGAAATTGCATTAACAGGTTTTTTTATAATTCTTCATTTATTTTCCCTGTAAAAATACAAATAAAAGGTGAATATTATTGACATTCAAAGAATCAATATAATTAGCAAATATGTATTTAATTTGCTCTCTTATGACTCAATTCTCGTCAATTTTATCACAGAAAAATCACACTTGCCAGAGACACATCAATATTCCAGTTAGATGTTTTGCAATTTACATACAGGCAGTATTTTTATGAAAATGATTAAGTAATCAAGTTGGTTAAGTTAATGACGTCATAATTGAATTAAAGAAAAAGTTATTCCGTATTTTAATTAAGCGTGGCTTAATACGATAGTGTGTTAACAATCCGGGTTAACACGGGCTGTTACACTTCCCACCATGCCACGAGCCCTTAATTATCCCTTGATTCTGACTTAATCAAAATATATAGGGTCCACAAACCCATAACTCCAATCTGTATGAACAGTACCTCATTGTTCTTCGAAAACCCAGAATATCCGGATATATGTTGAGGGCATATCCGGATATCTATATCCGGATATCTCCAAGCCCATATCCGGATACCAATATCCGGATATCATATCCGGATATTTCGCGACAGAATGCAGTTTCTGCATTTCGTCAGATATCACTCCCAAGGTTCCATTTTATTAAAACTGCAGTTGTAATTCTTTACCAAGAATTATGAGATTTTGATATGTTAAACTAGACATCACAAGCTTTCCAACGACATATCTTATGTCTCAATCGGAGTTGTATAACTCCGGTTATGATTTTCGCAAAGTGACTGCTGCCAACTAAATTTCCAGCAACCAAGACGTGACTTAAAACTAACACTGAGATCAAACCACTTATCCAATGGCTATGAAACTTTACAGGGTTCTATCCCTATATGTCAGATACACATAGGTCCAAACGGCACTCGATTTGGAGCTCTGTAGCTCAAGATATCGAATTTTTACAGAAACAGGTTCGTTGCTATCCCCATATCCTGATATCATATCCGGATATCATATGCGGATATTTCACGACAGAGGCCACAAACATCAGCCTAGAACGAAAATATCCATTCAAAATTCCATCTTTCATCTAGATACATCTATCCCATCGACTTAGCATATATTTAACACTTAGGTTCATCAACCAACGTTCAAATTATCAAAATTCATAATTTTACATCTTCAAATCATATTATATTCATGAAAACACAAAGGGAAGTGTTGAGGCATATACCCATGAGCTTCAAAACAGAAAAAAAGGGTGCTCTTGGAGCTCACCAACAGCTCTACAAATCTGACTTCACAAGAAATACGAAAATGCTACACAAGGTTGGTCTTTTCTCTCTTCAAAGGTGTAAGAACTCGCACCGCTAATTAAGGTAATTAGTGAATTAATTATGATAATTAGGAAATGATTCCATAATTGATCTTAATAATTATTATTTGGCTTAAATAATTATAGTAAGTGAGTAAAAATGCTGAAAGTCGCTTTTCGGAGGAAAAGTGCAGATACCGGTTCTGCTACCCGGTATAAATGTGTACCGGAAAAGTATCCCGGAAAATTATAAGAAGTGCATGTTAATTACTAGAATATTATGTAGGACTTATAAAACGAGTTTCTAGTCAAAATGATGAATTCTGATGCCAGAACTGATACTGGCTATGGAAAAGCGCCTACCGGAAAGGTGCTCCGAAAAATAAAATAAAAATATGAAAAATCTTAGAAAAATTAGTAGGATTAGATTCCAAAGTTTGGGATCAAGATCTTTTGCGTAGCTATTAAGGCTAATACTGCGTGTTATGGCTTAAATGCCTATATATACTATCATTAGAGGGCACACAACCCTAAAAACCTGAAAAACCTGCGTGGAGGAGGCTGCTTCTGAGTGTGAAGCACTGTTCCATTGCCTTCCTCACCATTTTAGAGTCAAGTCTTCATCTTTTGCTTGGTTCCTTCCCCTTCCTCTTCATAAACACTTGTGAGTATCCTTGTGGGAGTGAAAGGAGTGTCCTTGGCAGTGTTTCAGCTACTGTGTGTGAGGTTGGTGGGCTGAGTTGGTGAGCTTGAGTGGCTTAAACCTTTGGCTTGACATTGGTGGTGCCAAGGAGCCATCTTGTGGTGCAAGAACCCACCTTGGAGGTGCCATTTCGTACACCTTTGTGTGGTCTGAGTTGAGGAGCTGTTGGAGAGCTCCAAGAGCACACATTACTCTGTTTTGAGCTTTGGTAAGCTTTGTCACCTTTGGTCTTAAGTTTTGATGCTTAAAGTTGATGTCTTGGCCATGTTTAATGAGTAAACAAGAAGGTATAATGAGTATGAACCTAAAACAGATTAAAGATGCATGTTTTAACGTGTACAAGTGTTAAAAGGTGAGCATGGGGTATGGGGTATCTTTATACAGATTAAAGACATTGTTGCCTTATATGATTATTACTCATTATTCGTCCAAATATACTGTGAGTAGATATATCTTTATACTGGGTAGCAGAACCGGTATCTGCACTTTTCGTCCGAAAAATGACTTTCAGCATTATTACTCACTATAATTATTAAAGCCTCATAAAAATAATTAGGGTCAATTATGGAATTATTTCCTAATTATGACATTTAATTAATTAATCTCCTTAATTAGCGGTGCAGGTTCTTACAAGAATATACTTCAGTACATCCATACATCATCATTCTATTTTATAGTGGTGAATAAAAAAGTCAACATTATCTATACAGAAGTCAAGCAAAATAAGAGTGAAGACCTCGTTTCTTGAGATTAACTTATTTGAGAATGCAGACCTGCAATCAATCTTCTCTTTTTATAAAAATGAAAAAGGAAACAAAGGTTGAAGAAAGCATGAGGCAAGCGTACGTGACAGGAGAGGAAGAATAAGATTTCTCTCTAATCAATTTGCGTTGCTATGTTGTTTTAATCATCTTTGTACGTTGCTAACTAATATAAGAACAAATATCTTTTTTATCCCTAACAAAAAATTCGGTCCGCACTTTAGTCCATTATAAAAAAAAAATAGTCACCTGGTCACTATGATATTCAAAGTGGATCCTTTTTAGTCTTTTTGATAGACTAATGTGGATCTTTTTTGAATTCGTGAGGGACCACGATTTTAACTAAATTGATCCACTTTGAATTTCTCAAGGACCTCGATACTAATTTTTTTTATAAGGAACTAAAGTGGGGATCGTTTTTTTTTGTTAGGGACTTAAAAGAGTTTTTACTCCTAATATAAATATTGAACCAAGAGATAAATAAGGACCTGCAGCATAAAAAATAAACTAAAATCACAAATTCTTTGTCCGCACTTGCGGACATTTGCGCCGACGTGCGTCCGCTAGTGGTGGTGGTAGTGGAGGCGATGATATTGTGATGGTGGTGACGGCAATGACTCCGACGGTGGTGGTTATAGTGGTAGTTGGTGACAGTGGTGGTGGTGAAGGTGATGGTAGTGGTGGTGGTGGTGGTGGCGTGATGGTGGTAGTGATGGTAGTGGTGGTGGTGGTGGTGGTGCTGATGGTGGTGACAGTGATAGTGGTGACAGTGATAGTGATGGTAACAGTGATAACAGTGGTTATGGTGGTGATGACGGTGGCGTGGTAGTAGAGATGGTGGTGGTACGATGACAACAGCTATGATGGTCGCGGTGGTCGTATCGAGATGGTGGTAGTGGTGGAGAGTGATTGGGAGAAACAATTATTTTTCATTGTGTATGGGAACAAAAAAAATTTGATTCTTTTTTCTATTTCCCAGCATAGATATTGAACTTGTTTATTATCGGGAACAAAAAATAAAATGATTTTGTGAAACACTTTTTTAATCTATTTCTGTTCTCGGGACAAATATTGAAAAAAAAATATTATGAAAAGGTTATTGTGCATATCCTTAATTATTCATGTTGTACAATATTTATCTCGATGATTATTTGATTTCTTATGACTTTTGATGTACTTGCAACTATTGCACTAATAATGAGTTGAAGTGTAATTTATGACTTTTAATATACTTGTAATGTATATCGTATCACCATATGAGTTGAAATTTAATTATTCATGTAGCAAAATATTTATGTGCATGGTTATTTGATTTCTTATTACTTTTGATGTAACTTGTAACTATTGCATTAACGGTGAATTGAAATGCAACTCACGACTTTTTTTTTGGTGAAACTGACGACTTTTAATATACTCGTAACATACCAGCACATGAATTGAAATTTAATTATTCTTACTGTAAAATATTTATTTAGATAATTATTTGGTTTCTTATGATTTTTGATATACCTTATAACTATTACATTAATAACGAATTGAAATGTTGAAATTTGATTATTCCCTAGAGTCCTATCTAACGACACGAGTTCTATGGAAAATGCAATTATATATCAGTTGGATGAGAAGTTGATAATATGCATTCTATTTAATTTTAATATATTTTCCCTTCTCTTTTCTTTCTTTATTTCTTCACTTTTATTTTATAACAATTACTAATTTATGATGCAATCTACAAAACAATTAAAACTAATCATTGGTCAAATATTACTAATGATGAGTAATATTTTTAACAAAACATATAATTATGCCAAACAAGTGAAGCTAACTATGACTTTGGAAAATAAAACGAATACAATACAAGATTATTAGTTTGGAAGTATTACTTTACCAAATTACTCATCGATCCTTATACTTATTTGACAATTCAAACAAATTAAACTAATATATAAGCATGAACTACTCTATCCAAACTCACTACTAAAAAAGTCATTTTTTTCGACAGAAAAATTAAGTCGAAAATGAAGTTTTCGACGGAATTGAAGTCGTCGAATTTTCCTTCGTTGATAACCCATTTTTCGATGGAATTCAAGATTTCATCGAAAATTTTCGATGAAATTTATTTCCGTGGAAAATTTTTGATGGAAAATCAATGGAATTTCGTCGAAAATTGTTGTGGTGGTTTTTGACGGAAAATAGATTTCGTTGAAAATTTTCGACAGAAAATCAATGAAATTCTAGCGAAAATTGATGTGAAAAATTTCGACAAAAAACAAATTCCGTCAAAAATTTGCAACTGAAAATCAATGGAATTCGGTCAAAATTTGTTATTGTTGGTTTTCAACGGAAAATGGATTCCGACGAAAATTTGCAACGGAAAATCAATGAATTTCCGTCGAAAACTGATGTAAATTTTTTTGACGAAAAATAAATTCAGTCAAAAAAATTTAGATTTTTAAAAAAAAAATTACATTTTTTGTAAAGAATATTACATTTTTTTTAAAAAATTTTTTATATTTTTTTAAAAAAATTTCTCTCTACAAAATTAATATGAATTTTCTATAATGCATTTGATAAAAAATATAATCAAAATAAATAACATATCAAAATCAAATCGCCTTAATCATTACATTAACTGCACAAAAGTACCTATAAAGTATTTAAAAAGGCTTATACAATTGGCGAGCGATGTACAATAAATATATATTGTAACCTTAAAAAATTAACAAATAAGATTAACATATCAATACGCAATACAAAGTTGAGTTCATAAATCAATTAAACAATTTCTTCTTCGAATACATGTATCTCATAACATTATTATGAAATCTGGAGGATGCTTTGATGGTGGAGATACTTAAGTGCGAATGAGCAATCTCTCAAAATTCTGACTCTTGTTTCCTATTTCAACTGTCTGTCTCTTCATGAGCAGACTCAATCACACACAGAAACATGTCAACAACAGATACAATAACCTTGGGAAATGAAAGCGATGTGAATTGAGGTGCACAAAATTAATTAGGAAATTTTCAACTTTGAATGAAAATAATAAATGATATAATTAGTATTAATTAGGAAGTTTTCAACCTTGAATGAAAATAATAAATGATATAATTAGCATTAATTAGGAAGTCCACAATATTTAATTTTTTTTTCTTTTATTTTTTTTAAGTTTTCGACGGAATTTTTTTTTAGCGAAAATCTTCGACGGAATAAAAATTCCGTCAAAAATTTCACAATATTTAATTTATTTTTCTTTTATTTTTTTAAAAAAATTTCGACGGAATCGAAATTCCGTCAAAAAGTCCACAATACTTAATTTCTTTTCTTTTATTTTTTTCAAAAGTTTTCGACGGAATCTCTTTTCCGTCGAAAATCTTCGACGGAATTTCTTTTTCCGTCGAAAACTTTCGACAAAATCTATTTTCCGTCGAAATTATTGACGGAAAACAAATTCCGTGGAAAATTCCGTCTATAACTTCAACGGGATTTTTTCTGTTGAAAAATTTCGTCGATAATAAATACTTCTCTAGTAGTGACTTCGGCCTTCAATTTTATATATTCTCAAACAGATAAAAAATTATTATTATATATTATCAAACTAACTTAGCTTTAGATTTAGTCAATTAAAATATTTTATACCTTAACTATTCCATGCATGGGATCGTAAAATTAATTTCATCAGATACATTTAACTAATATCCTTTAGAAATAAACTTATACATAGTTTCATTTGACACAAAATCTAATCCAAGGAAGCATCATGTAAATTACACAAGTGTATATGAATTTCGATAAAATTTATAAGATATGAATTAAAGAACAAATATTTCAAATTGTAAATCATATGTGCAAAATTAACTCAGAAAAAAGTAAAACGAAATTATTTTTGAATGTTTATATTATTATTTGTTAAACATCAGATGGTAAAGTAGACCATTACAAAGGAAAACGTAGCTACTTTTAGTGCTGATGTGAAAGAAAAGGACTAGAATTACAATTAAAAACATGGAACAGATGGATTACACAAAAAACTTGTCCCATGTGCATTATTGCAGGATGCATATATTTTGTCTCCAATTGCGGAGGTTATGTTAATATTGTCCAATACAATGTTGGTGCAGCTAACGGTATTGTCACAATTTAGTTGAATTGCGTCCTCACAGCTTGAAGTTCCCCTCACGTTGCGGTAAGTCACATCACTCACTTTCACTGCTGCTTCTGTAACATCATGCGGTAAGTCCTCATAATTCTGATCAATAATCATAGGGTTATTTGCTGACACAAGTATTATATCTTCGAATGTGATCTTCCTAGCATATCCTGATCCTCCCTGATTTATAAAAAATCACAAAAATATTATTAATTGTGTGATTTAATCACATGTTTTAGTCACATTTATTAGCTAGAACCAATCCTCACCTTCCATGTCTTGATTCTGGCTCCATTTGTGGTTCCATCGAAAGTGCAATTTCTCACATGTACCTCCTCTACTGTGTTATAAGCTCCGTCTTTTCCGAGGCTCCCAACACTAGAGTTAATTTCAATTTTATTTTTTTGGAATAAAGTTAATTTCAATGTTGATCTGGCTAACAACTTAATATATATATAATCTATGAAAACTCAGGAAATTATCTCAACTAATTAAATAATTAATTAACCTGATGCCATGGCCAGGTCCACAATAAAGACCAGTTACATTGATGAAACTAGACCCAGAGTTGATGGCAATGCAGTCGTCACCTATAATTAAAGAAAATAGCTTTTAACTTAATGATCAATTGCATATATATATATATATATATATATATATATATATATATATATATATATATATATTCTTACAGAGGAAAGGACCGAGAAACGAGTGCACCGCCGCTGGAACCACCCAAAAAGGTGGCCGGACGCTCCCACACTCTCCCTTTCTTTGCCGGAGAGTGGCGGCCACTCTCATCATCTTGTGGAGGCGCGTGGAGGAGCGTGGAGGATCCGATGGCGGCGATCCACCCACCGTTACGTTCGTCTTTCCGTCCTCTTTCCAACCATATATAGATCGCCCCATTCTGAGATCCGGAAGTCCTTGAAAAGTCTCCGACAGTGCTGACTGCGCATCTTTCTCACGGTTTCTCGATCTTGAGTTTTTACAAAATATTGAAAAATATACAAAAATTCCGAAAAATTAAAAAAAAGAGCAAGGAGGAAACCTAATCATATGGGATTAGCCTCCTTGTTACAGATCGAGGAATACACGAGAGACCCTAACCATGGATTAAAGCATTTTTACCGATTAAAATTTAAACTTTTATGAAAAAGAATTATAAAATACACGCAGGATTCATACCATAATCCTAGAACCCTAGGTGCCATATTTGAAGAAGCAAAACTAATTACATGATCAGTGAAACTAGATTCACATACCAATGTACAGCCAAGGCTCTGATACCAATTGAAGGATATATTGGATTTATGCGGAAGCGATTTAGGACCTAGTACATTGGTATGCTTACCGAATCATCCTCGTTTCACGATTACCTCTTGATGCGCAGATCTTGTGTAGAATCTTCCCTTATGTGATTCCTCTTCACGAACTGCTCACCTCAGCACCGCAGCACGAACAAATCCCTTGATGCTGGACTGTGGCAGATCTTCCAGACTATGACTAAGGGGGAACGGGAAGTGTGTGGGCACTCTCTTACTTTCAGGGAGATGACCATCCATCAGCCCTCTGCAACCACCAAGTGGAAACCCTAGCAGAGGCCAATGACTAAACGTAGAATATATATGGGTTCCAAGAAACCCTAACCCTAAACTGAATGGGCTTTGGGTTTCTTGGGCTCTTCTCACTCTTGACCCTATTGGGCTTTAGTGAAAGAGCAAAAACCCAACAGTGACGGCAATGACTGCGACAGTGGTGGTGGTGGTGGTGGTGGTGGTGGTGGTGGTGGTGATTGGTGACGGTGGTGGTGGTGACAATGATGGTAGTAGTGGTGGTGGTGATGGTGGTGGTAACGGTGGTGGTGGTGGTGATGGTGTGGTAGTGATGGTGGTGGTGATTGTGATAGTAGCGGTAGTAGTGGTGGTGACAGTGATAGTGGTGGTAACAGTGATAGTGGTGGTAACGATGACGGTGGTGTGGTAGTAGTGATGGTGGTAGTACGACAACAACGGCTACGATGGTCGCACTGGTCATGTCGAGATGGTGGTGGTGGTGATGATGGTAGTGGTGGAGAGTGATTGAAAGAGATAATTATTTTTCATTTTGGGTCCAGGAACAAAACAAAGTTTTGATTCTTTTTTCTGTTTCCCATTATAGATATTGATTGAACTTGTTCATTATCGGAAACAAAAAAATAAACTAGTTTTGTCAAAGACTTTTTTAATCCATTTCTGTTCTCCGGAACAAATATTGAAATAAAAAAATGATTGTGGAAAGGTTATTGTGCATACCCTTAATTATTCATGTTGTAAAATATTTATGTGGATGATTATTTGGTTTCTTATGAGTTGAAACTATTACACTAATAATGAGTTGAAGTGTAATTTATGACTTTTAATATACCAGTAATGTATCACCATATGAGTTGAAATTTAATTATTCATGTAGCAAAATATTTATGTGGATGATTATTTGATTTCTTATTACTTTTGATGTAACTTGTAACTATTACATTAACGGTGAATTGAAGTGCAATTCGTGACTTTTAATATACTTGTAACATACCAGCACATGAATTGAAATTTAATTAGTCATATTGTAAAATATTTATTTAGATAATTATTTGGTTTGCTATGATTTTTGATATAGCTTACAACTATTACATTAATAACGAATTGAAATGTAACTCGAGTCCTATCTAAGGACACGAGTTCTATGGAAAAAGAAATTATCAGTTTGATGAGAAGTTGATAATATGCTTTCTATTTAATTTTAATATATTTTCCCTTCTCTTTTCTTTCTTTATTTCTTCCCTTTTATTTTATAACAATTACTAATTTATGATGCAATCTACAAAACAATTAAAACTAATCATTTGTCAATTGTAAATTAGTAATATTTTTAACAAAACAATATAATTATGCTAAACAAGTGAAGCTATAACTATGACTTTGGAAAATAAAACGAATATACAATACAAGATTATTAGTTTGGAAGTATTACTTTACCAAATTACTCATCCTTATACTTATTTGACTATTACTATTTGACAATTCAAACAAATTAAACTAATATATAAGCATGAAATACTCTATCCAAATCTCGGCCTTCAATTTTATATATTCTCAAACAGATAAAAAAAATTATTATTATATATTATCAAACAAACTTAGCTTTAGATTTAGTCAATTAAAATATTTTATACCTTAACTATTCCATGCATGGGGATCGTAAAATTAATTTCATCAGATACATTTAACTAATATCATTCTAGAAAGAAACTTATATATAGTTTCATTTGACACAAAATCTAATCCAAGGAAGTATCATGTAAATTACACAAGGGTATATAAATTTCGATAAAATTTATAAGATATGAATTAAAGAAAAAATATTTCAAATTGTAAATCATACATGCATAATTAACTCAAAAAAAAAAAGTCAAATGAAATTATATTTGAAAGTTTATATTATTTATTAAACATCAGATGGTAAAGTATAGACCATCTTACAAAGGAAAACCTAGCTACTTTTGGTGCTGATGAGAAAGAAAAGGATTCAAATTACAATCAAAGACATGGAACAGATGGATTACACAAAAAGGTTGTCCCATGTGCATTATTGCAAGATGCATATATTTTCTCTCCAATTGCGGAGGTTATGTTAATATTATCCAATATAATGTTAGTGCAGCTAATGGTATTGTCACAATTTAGTTGAATTGCGTCCTCACAACTTGAAGTTCCCCTCACGTTGCGGTAAGTTACATCACTCACTTTCACTGCTGCTTCTGTAACATCATTAGGGTCATAATTCTGATCAATAATCACAGGGTTCTTTGCTGACACAAGTATTATATCTTCAAATGTGATCTTCCTAGCATATCCCGATCCTCCCTGCTTCATAAAAAACACAAAAAAATTATTAATTGTGTGATTTAATCACATGTTTCAGTCACATTTATTAGCTAGAATCAATCCTCACCTTCCATGTCTTGATTCTGGCTCCATTTGTGGTTCCATTGAAAGTGCAATTTTTCACATGTACCTCTTCTACTGTGTTATAAGCTCCATCTTTTCCGAGGCTCCCAACACTAGAGTTAATTTCAATGTTTTTTTTTTTTTGAATAAAGTTAATTTCAATGTTGATCTAGCTAACAACTTAATATATAACATATATAATGTATGGAAACTCAGGAAATTCACTTCAACTTATTAACAATTAATTAACCTGATGCCATGGCCAGGTCCACAATAAAGACCAGTTACGTTGATGAAGCTAGACCCAGAGTTGATGGCAATGCAGTCGTCACCTATAATTAAGGAAAATAGATTTTAACTTAATGATCAACTGCACACACACACACACATATATATATATATATATATATATATATATATATATATATATATATATATATATATATAGGGTCAGGATCATTTTACACCAGTGTAAGTTACACTCGTAATCTTGTCCGTTAATCCCACTTATATCTAACGGCTCAAATTTTTAAGTAATGTGAGCCATTGGATACAAGTAGATCAATGGTCAAGATTGAGTGTAAGACTTCTAACTCTTACACCGGTGTAAGAATATCCTGCCCCATATATATATATATATATATATATAGTAATAAAGGAATTCTAGAATTGGAGAATTTTATGATGAATTACCAGTTTCCACCACAGAGTTCTCAATGACGATGTTGGTTGATGATGAAATATCAAACCCATCGGTGTTTGGACTATACTTTGGAGCAATAATATGAAGATTGGAGATATATGTGCCATTGCATGCAGTTATGCTTATATGATTTTTCGGGCTGTTGATGTGAGTCAACGAGCTAAGTCTTAGATTGTCACAGTGAGAGAATCTAAGAGCCTGCATGCATGCATGCGCGTATATATGTTATCAAGTAATTATATATACATATCTTTTATATATATTTAATTCTAATAAGAATTGAATATTGATTTGCCATTGGTTTTGAATTTAATAAGAAAGAAGAGTACGTAGTATATGTATATCATGTTTTTCAACTTACGGTTGGCCTGTCACATTCACCAGTGGAATTGCATTGCTCGTTCCACCACCATGCACCACCTTGGCCATCAACTAGTCCTAGTCCAGTGATAACAAGGCCACTTATGCCCTTGAACTTCACCCATGTACCCGTATCATTTTCTGCCCATTTCCAAGCCTCAACGGTTTTTGGGGCAATGATAGTTCCCTCAAGCTGCCAAACGAAAAACAATACATATTAAACATTATCGGAGAAAATAGATGGAGCAATCATCTGGATATGAATCAATATATGATTAATGACTTTGATTTTCTATAACCTTAGCTGATTAAAGGCATAAAGATACAAATAGTCTTATTCATGCAAATAAAAAATTCGTTTATGATTAATTACCTGAACGTTAACGGTTGCAGATTCGCAAGGACCCTGGAACGACACGGGTTGCAACATGAATGTTTTCCCTTTGGGTATGAGTAGTGTTGGGGTGCCCTCAATTGCACCACACGTGTCTTCCCACGCTTTTACAAAAGCCTTTACATGTCATCAAATAGTTTAAAATGGTATTAGCTAGCTTTGAGAAATTTAGTCTCACAATTATATATGGGAAATAGATATATCTAGGAAATTGGTTGTGTCATGCTATAGGAATAAATATTTGGTGCTAATGTAGCACCAAAGATTCAGTACATCTCCCCAATCAGAATATTACATGTCAGCCAAAATTATCTCTTTTTTGTCACATTTTCTCTCTCTCCTCTGATGTGTAATGCTCTCATTTGTGGGATGCACTGAATCTAGGTGCTACAATAGCACTAAAGATTTATCCATGCTATAGACATAACTAATGTAGATCTTACCACTTTCTTTTTTTTTTTAAAAAAAAAAAGTGGTGAGGTCCACATTGATTATATCTATAGCATAACACAATTAATTTTCTACAACTATGATACATCTATTCCCCATTATATATAAGTATAAACATTATTATATGAAAAAAGATGAAACTAGAAAAAACATATATACCGGAGAATCATCAGTTAGGCCATCCCCCGTGGCACCATAGGTAACGACATTGAATATTGGAAAAACTGGTTCAAGCATTATTCTAGCACACAAGCTAGGCGAAGCAAAAATAAACATTAAAAGGACAGCAAGTAGGTCCTTCATCTTTGAGAATAAAAACACTTAGATACTACTATATGCACTGATCAAATCTAACACTAATCAAGAGAGCTGTAATGTACTTTTATGAAGTGAGAAGTGGAGAAGGAACAGAATTTATAGATTGTAGGATCACCACTTAGATAAAGTTTTTTTTTATAGAAAATAATTAACATGATGAATAATTAGAGATTCAATCTTAAAAACAAAACGTTCATCTTTTTGACTAAAAAGAAGGGGTTTGCATTTGTCATTTAACATGACACAACAAACTTTCCTACACACATAACATTTTGTGGGGCCCACACTTTTTGAAAAACAAAAAACAAAAAAAAAATTATGGCATGCAAAATGAATCTTTATAACATTACACAATCATTTTTCCTATAACATAACTCTTATAAAACCCAAAAAAGAATTTGCTAACTCTGGGCGATATTTCAGCGAATAATTTATGCCCCTTTTTATATATGTATTGTAAAATTAAAGTTTTTTTTCTTTGTAGAAAATAATATGATTCACTAATTCATGATTCAATGTAAAAAATAAAACAAATCATTTGTCAATAGTAAATTTGTTATTTTTTTTTACCAAAACATGTATATTATGCTATATATAACTACACAAAATTATCAGTGATTTAATGTTAATGAGATAGAAATGAATGCGTGATATTCTTAAGTATGGTAAAAATAATACTAATCTAAAGTATTGAGTTTATTCCACATACATTAGCAGGCAATACCAATCTCATCCCTATCTTTCTCTTTTTTTTGCCGAACGAAGAATTTTCTGATTATGGGAAATATTTGAGCCACTAATTAATACATGTTCTTTTTTAACATGTGCATTGAAAAAATATATTTTTTCTTTTATATAAAAAAACAAAGAAAGAGCCAATCCTTTCTCAATTGTAAATTTGTTCTTTCTCTACCAAAAAAACATAATTACGCTAAACAAGTAAAGTGCTAAACAAGTAAAGTACGATTTTAGAAAGTTTCATATGAAAAGACGTCTCTTTTCACGTTGAATAGATAGATGTGTCTTTTAATGTTGAACACGGATTTGTCTTTTCATCAATGAAAATGTGTCATTTAATGTCGAATACGGATGTGTCTTTTCATGAATTAAAATGTGTCTTTTGAATCGTGACTTTATGATTTTTATGAGAGAAATAATACTCTCATGCTACATGAGAGTAAATCATTTTTCTACATAAATTTGTTTTCTGTGCCAATTAATTTTTCTTTTCTTTTTAAATATAAAATGAGATCCACATTTAGCTTCTCTCTACTTTTTTATCTCTTACAATCCTACGAGATAAGAAAACTTAAACCCTTTTTATAAATATGTAGATAGTTAGAATTTTAGTTAAGTTTTTCTATGCATTGTGCCTTCATACCAAAATATTAAATCATGTGATTCCTCATATATTCAGTTGTGTTCGTTGGGATTCTTGATTGATAGTGTGATCATTATTGAGACAAAATTCGCTCTATCCTAAGAGATAATTGTTCATCAAACTTGGATATCCATATAGGGAACAAATTATTTTGAGGAGGCAACATTTGTTGGGCTCGGACTTATATACATATTAATATATCTTTCATATATATATATATCAGAGTTTGTTCCTTATTTTTTATTGCACTTTAATAATAAATTTAATTATAGCATTTTCGTTGATCGGATTCAAATATTTTGGTGATTATTCATCCGGTGTCTTCAACAACATATCTATAACTATAAAAAAATATTAATTTTAATGAGATAGAAATGAGTGCATGTTATTTTAAAGTACGGTTAAAGAATAAATTCAAAATATTAAGTTTATTCGATATGCATTAGAAGACAATACCAAACTCATCCTTAATTATATTAATTTTTTTACCAAACAAAGAATTCGCTAATTATGGGCAATGTCTCAGCCCATATTTATGTCCTTTTTCATATGTGTATTATAAAAATGAAGAATTATGCTGTAAAATATTGAAAATAATATGACTCATGTTGTAAAATATTTACGTGGATGATTATTTAATTTTTTATAGCTTTTGATGTACCTTGTAACTATTAAATTAATGGTGAATTTAAATGTAACTCATGACTTTGATCTTTGATGTACCTTTCTAAACCACCATGCATGTGAGTTGAAATTTAATTATTCATGTTGCAAAATATTTATTTGGATGATTATTTAATTTTTTATGGCTTTTAAGTTGATGTATCTTGTAACTATTATTTTAATGGCGAGTTAAAGTGTAATCCATGGAGTACTTTTGATGAAACCACCACGTGAGTTGAAATTTAATATTATTTGGTTTCTTATAATTTTATGTATCTTGTAACTATTGCCAATGATCTCACCAATTACGGTATGAACTACTGTCCAAAACGTATCAAGCTCAATCACACATTGTTGAGACTCCTTCGGAGGTTTCTGGTCTGGGCCAAATATTGATGTTTAATGTAAGGCGTGAGCCCTTTATCCTTCACGATGCACCAAATGGGAGGTACATGCGAAGACACTCTGATGCTTAAGTCAGTATCAGAGGCAGGTGTATTATGTGGTGAAAGTAAAGGATGGTCGTATCTTGGTGGTATATTGTGTGTTTAAATAGTAGTTGTGATGCCGCCTTTGTGAAGGCGGCTTGGCCTTTGAGTGGCCAGCCTTGGGTTGCAGGTCAGTTTGGAGACCTGGGTAGCGTTATCTTCCTTAGTGCCTAGTAGTAGAGTGGCGGCAAGCTGGTGCTATTCATTGTTCACTGGAGTTAAGGCGCGGTGGAATTGCCTTGAGCCTTAAGTTTATTTCCCATAGAAGACTTCGTATGTGATGTGAGAACTGTATGCCGCGATGAAGGCATCGCGTCTTGTGTGCCGCAATGAGGGCATCGCGTCAAAGCTCGTTCCTTATGCTTCGTTTAGGGCCTTTACTGGGCTTGGTCTTTCATGTGTTGATGGGTCCTAATTGGACCTATATTTTATCCGGATCAACATCAATGGTGAGTTGAGGTGGAATTCATGACTTTTGATGTACTGTGTAACCACCACGTGAGTTGAAATTTAATTGTATATTTATGTGGATAATTATTTGGTTTCTTATAACTTTTGATATACTTTATAACTATTACGTACATTAATGATTGTAAAATATTTATGTGGATAATTATTTGGTTTCTTATAACTTTTGATATACTTTATAACTATTACGTACATTAATGATTAGTTGAAGTGTAACTCAGTAACTTTTGATATACCTTAACCACAACGTCAGTTAAAATTTAATTATTCCCAGTCCTATATAAGGACACGAGTTCTATGAAAAATGAAATTATTAGTTGATTAAGAAGTTGATAACATTCCTATGCTTTCTCTTTAATTTTAATATATTTCCCCTTCACTTTCGTTTCTCTATTTCTTCCTTTTATTTTATAACAATTATACTAATTTATGATGCAATTTACAAAAAAAAAAAAAAACTAATCATTTGTCAATTGTAAATTAGTTATATTTTTAACAAAAAAAATATAATTATGCTAAACAAGTGAAGTATGACTTTGCAAAATAAAACGAATATATAACAATACAAGATTATTAGTTTGGAACTATGACGATACCAAACTCATCCTTACAACAATACAAGTGAAGCATGACTTTAGAAAATAAAACCAATGTACGTATTAATTACTGTACAAAATTATTAGTGATTTAATGTTAATGAGATAGAAATGAATGCATGATATTCTTAAGTATGGTAAAAAAAATACTAATCGAAAGTATTAAGTTTATTATTATTGTTATTTTTGTAAAAAAGGGGAAAAAACAGCAAAAACCAGAGAATATGTTACATATTATGGATCATCCTAAGAGTTGAGTTTCCCTAAACTCTAATGCACCAGATAATATCCAAATTTGTTAGACAGGTCCAGGGAAGTCGAGTACATGGCTGTTCTGTCCTGTGGACAGAGATATTCAACCCTTGTTAGGTTGATTGATCGCTTTGGACCGTATAGCCTTGACCAGGGGTATCTACGGAGGAGATATCCCTATGTCTAGCCTGATCACTGCAAAGTATATGAATGTGTGATAGTGTGTGTGGGTATCGAATATCAAGTGTGTTGTTCTATCGAGGAGCCCTCCTATTTATAGGGGCTGCCTCTGATTTGAATTGGTGTAGCTGAGCTGTAATGACGCGGGATCATTGCTACTTTGTCGGCCGTTACTGGAGGTTACATATCAAATATTATGTCTCCATAACTACGGTCCGTTTCAGGCATTTACTGGGGAATATTCGATGGGGTATTCCGGGTTGAGGAGATGGGCCTGTTGGTGTGGGCCTTCTTACCGGGTTGATGAAGTAAGCCGGTTCGCGTGGGCATTAGTCCGGGTTCATGGCACAGATCCATAACAGTTGCCCCCCAGCCAGGTTATCCGATATTTCGGGTTGCCTGGGTGTCTGAAAACGTGGGCGATATAACCCGGAATAACTTATCTGTTGCGCTTTGTTTGTGGTTCCTTTTTGGATCTCGGCCAATGTCTCTCTCTTTTACGCACGTCTGGCCACGTGTCATCGTTTGCGTGCCTTTGCGTGCTGCAGCTATTTCATGCAGTCTTGTTTACCGTGCGCATTTATGAGTGTCATCATTTTAGTGTGTCGAATCATTGCCTTTTACGGCGATGGGGTGGCTGTGCCTTTAGCACTCCCACGTTGCTTTGCCCGTTACGCGCGGTTTTGGCGTTTGTAAACCATTATGTGTCTGGAATGACCATATTATCCCTGCTCCTTGGCCTTCCTGTGGCCCCCTTTTTATTCTGCAGTTTCTATTTTTCTTCGTCATTTGCTCAACTATCGTCTCTAAGCTCCTGTTGTTTATTTTGGTTTCATTTCGCTGCAACTTTCGTCTACTTGCGCTTCCATAATCAGGTATTTGTGGTTTTTACTTCTGCTTGCATTTTCTTCTCTTCGTGTGCGTAGCTTAACGTCTTCCTTGCTTTCCTGTTTTCTGAAACGTGATTTCCTGTTAAAAAGTGTTCTCTTCTGATCTTAACTTTCTTAAAAAATGGGAAGGAAGAAATCCTCCTTCCCCATTTTGCGGTGCGTCCAGGAGGTTGACGTGAACTCCAACTTGTTAGAACGAATTCCTCCTGGTGCCCGTTATTGGCTTTGGGGGATTCCCAGGACCGCAGAGGAGGAACGGCAAGCCATGCTTCGTGGGCACCGTGGTTCAAAACCTCGTAAAGGTGGTCGAAGAGACCGTGTATCCTCCAAATCCCGAGTTCCACATTCTACCCGGGTTCCATCATCCAATCCTCCCCTTCCTTCATCTGAGAGTCCCAGATTTATGAGTTCTAGCCTTGGGAATTTTCGCCCTTCTCTTCCTGTTCCCCAAGATGGCCCTTGTTTTTCATGCGTTTACCTGAGTTCTCAACTCGTCCAGCAAGGATGTAGTTCTTTAGCGGAGTCTACCCTTGATAGTTGTCGTCATGGGAGCATTCCAGTTCCTATTCCTCTATCCGGCCGAGTTAATGAACCAATTATGATTTCTGACCTGTCGTCGTCGTCATCTAGTGATTCATCTGATAGCACTTTTATTTCAGGTATATCCATCCTCATCTGATACCCTTTTTGTTTGCTTTTTATTTCTAGGTTTTAATGGCATGTGTCCCTGAAGATGTAGATGAGTCGGGTTCAAGCGAGTCGTGTTTCGAGTCTCCCCCCTCTTCTCTAGTTGCTCAGTTCCCTTGGGTAACATATGAGGTTTTAAATACGACGTCCGGAATGAATTCCGATGACGTGGCTAGTCTTCCTGTTGGGCAATTGGAAAATTATGATATTTGCCCTCCCTCCGAAGATGAACCCGTGTGTTCTGGAGGGGCAGAGAATGAGCCCTGCTCTTTCTTTTTTTACCGAGATGTGATAACACAACTCGGTGTTCGATTTCCCCTGACCGAGTTTCAGATGGAAATTCTTAATCATTTGCACATATGTCCCACTCAACTCCACCCCAATGGCTGGGGTTTTGTAAAAGCTTTTGAACGTTTTTGTGCGTATCTGACGCTCGTCCCGTCAGTTTGTGTCTTTTTCTATTTTTTTCAAGTTGTATCCTGCCGCACCGGTCGCGAACCTCCTGAACGGAAGGGATGGGTTACAGTTCGCGGAGTCCCAGGTCGCAGGTTGTTCCGAGTTTACACTGACTCCTTTAAACATTTTAAGGATCAGTTTTTCAAAGTTTCCTCCCATCCTGAAAAGGAGGTGTGGTTTCTTAATAATTGCGGGACTAAGGATGTAGAGGGAAAATTTCCTTTATGCTGGTCGTTTGACCACTTCCGGTTTCCCCCGTAAGTTACCGTTTTAACGAATCCGAGTTGAGCCCTTCGGATATCAACACGGCTATTGCTATTGGGAGTTATCTACAAACCCGACAGCCTGCCAGTGTTGCCTCGTTGATTTACAAATCTCAAGAGGAGCTTGACCTGGAATTAAGTATGTTCATCCTTGTATTTTTTAATTGTCTCCTGAAATTTTTGTTGCCGTACCTAACATTTGCTTTATAGTTCCAGATATGGTGGGTCAGGCTCAAGAGGATCAAACCAGTAAGAAGAATGACCAACCTAGTTGGTTATCTGTTTTGAGCCGAGGTGCTCCTGCCAAAGCTGCAGATCCGCCCAGCAAAAAGCGGAAAGTTGTCGATGAGCAGCCTAAGAAACCTGCTGCTGAGAAACCTAAGGCTGTAGAAAAGCCAAAGGGAAAACCGGATAAGAGCACTCCGGCCGCTCCAGTGGTGACCCCGGCCGTCATCATGCCCCCTCCTCCTGCTGGGATTTCCAAACATATGTTGTGGAAATCAGGTCTTACCAACCCTCTCCATGAAGCCATCTGCCCGCCAGAGATATTTTTCAACTCTTCTCCCTTCACAGCCGCACAAGTCAAAGAACTGGAAGACATGGAGATTGGTTGTATGAAGATGTCGGGTATGGTCCGACCTCTGCTGTCGCTGAAGAAGGATTATCTTCGGACCTACAACGACTTAGCTGCTTGCCAAGGAGAGAAGTCGAAGCTCCTGGCCGAGTTAAAAGAGGTCAAGGATGCGCTGGCGAAGGAAAAGACGGAAGGAGAGAAGCTTACGGAGGATCTTTCCTCCACTAGGGAGGCCTTGGCCAAAGCCCAGAAAGAATTCAAGGACCTTAAATCTGTGCATGACTTTAGACAGCTTTTAAGGAACTTTGAAACCTTTCGAAAAGGCCAAGTTTTCCACTGGTGGGCTGTGCAGAGATGCCCTGGATGCCATGGTGCCCCATGAGGCTCGCCTGGTGCCTGACGTGGTGCCTCGACCGTCAGACATCCTTGCACCTGCTTGACTCTGACGAAATGGGAGGTGCACCCTTGCCCTCGATGATAGACTACACTAAATATTGACCAAAACAAATGCAGAAACACTATCAAATGAGTTGGAGGAACTCAAAAATCGTGGGAGCACCACACACAAAGTCTTGGCAGTTGCATGCATACAACCTCATGTCAATGTAAAAATTTCCATGAAATCCAATGAAACTTGGAGGGGATGTTGGGCAAAAAAGCAGCTCAAACTTCGATGTTGGGGTATGCCTTTTTCAAATTTTCAAATTTCGCTTGTTCAAGGACTGATAAAAAGTATTGACGAAAAGTGGTCTTCACGGAAGGAATTCCATGGTGAGACCTTTTTATCCACAAGCGAAAATTGAAAAAATTTGAAAAAATGAAAAAGCACCCCAACATCAAATTTTGACGGCCGCCCATACTTAAATATATCCAACATACCTCCAAGTTTCATTGGATTTCATGGAGAATTTTTACTGGGAAGTGCTCTCCCCCTAACCTGTCGGAAACTTTCCTTGTATGCATGCAACTGACAAGACTTTGTGTGTGGTTCTCCAACGATTTTTGAGTTCCTCCAACTCATTTGATAGTGTTTCTCAGGGTAGTTCATCGAGGGCACCGGGTGCGGCTCGAAACCGAGTAACCAACTGAGGTTGGTCATTCTTCTTGCACCAGGTTTGATACCCCATCACAACCCGAAAAAAATAGAAAAAGACACAAACTGATTAAAGTCGGGACTTGAATTCCTTGTCGGCCTTAGCGTGGAGATACGCCAAAAACTGCCCTCGGCGAGATTTGTAAATCAGCGACAGCGAGGCCAAGCTCTTCATACAAAACCCCATGTCTTCCAATTCTTTGACTTGTGATGGGGTGTTGAGTTGAAGGGCTGATGACGGCCGGGGGACATATGTGAGATAAAACTTGAAAACAGATAAAGGTTGGTCATTCTTCTTCCTTGGTTTGAAATTTTCTGGAACTCTACATATTGAGTCCGCAATTACTCGGTAGATGGGAGGAAAATTGTAAAAACTGACACAACACTGGCAGGCTGTCGGGTTTGTGTGTTATGACATGTAAACTCGGAACAACCTGCGACCTGGGACATCCGCGAACTGTAACCCATCCCTTCGTTCAGGAGGTTCGCGACCACTTGAAAAAAATAAAAAAACACAAACGGATACGCACAAAATGTTCAAAAACTTTTTCAAAACCCCAGCATTGGGGTGGAGTTGCGGGACATATATGCAAATTTAAGAATTTTCCATCTGAAACTCGGTCAGGGAAATCGAACACCGAGTTGTGTTATCACATCTCGATAAAAAAAAGAAAGAACATGGCTCATTCTACCCTCCAGAACACACGGGTTCATCTTTTCGAGGGAGGGCAAATATCATAATTTTCCAATTGCCCAGGAAGCTAGCCACGTCATCAACTTCATTTCCAAACGTCGTATTTAAAACCTCATATGTTACCCAAGGGAACTGAAATACGACTCGCTTGAACCCGACTCATCTACATCTTCAGGGACACATGCATAAAACCTAGAAATGAAAAGCAAACAAAAAGATATGAGATGAGAGATGATATGCCTGAAATAAAAGTGCTATGAGATGAATCACTAGATGACGACGAGAGAAGGTCAGAAATCGTAATTGGTTCATTAACTCGGCCAGAGATAAAGGAAATGGGAAAATGGAATGCTCCATGACGACAAACTATAAAGATAGTCTGCTCTAAAGAATTACGTGCTCCTGGACGAGTTGAGAACTCAGGTAAACGCATGAAAAACAAGGGCCATGTTGAGAAATAGGAAAAGAGAAAGGCGAAAATTCCCAAGGCTAGAACTCGTAAATCTGGGACTCTACAATGAAGGAAGGGAAGGATTGGATGATGGAAAACCCGGGTAGAATGTGGAACTCGGGATTTGGAAAGAATCACCGGTCTCTTCGACCACCTAGAGGTTTTGAACCACGGTGCCCACGAAGCATGGCTTGCCGTTCCTCTCTGCGTATAGGGAATCCCCCAAAGCCAATGGGGAAGCAGGAGGAATTCGTTCTAACAAGTTGGAGTTCACGTCAACCTACTGGACGCGCCGGGAAGGAGAGAGTCTTCCTTCCAATTTTTGCAGAAAATTAAGTAGAAGAGAAGTTTCTAACAGGAAATAACGTTAGAAAACGGAAAGCAAGGAAGACGTTGAGCTTACGCACGACGAAGAAAGAAATCCAAGCAGAAGTAAAAACCACAAATACCTGATTATGGAAGCGCAAGTAGACGAAAGTTGAGCGAAATGAAACCAAAATAGAAACAACAGGAGCTTGAGACGATAGTTGGGCAAATCGACGAAGAAAAATAGAAACTGCCGTGAAAAGAGAAGGTAGCAGGGAAAGACGGGATAATATCATAGATCCAAACACATAATGATTTACAAACGCCAAAACCGCGCGTAAACAGGCAAAACAACGGAGTGGATTAAAGGCGCAGCCACCCAATCGCCGCAAAAGGCAATGATTCGACACACTAAAATGATGACACTCATAATACGCACGGTGACAAAGATTGCATGAAATAGCTGCAGTACGCAAAGGCATGCAAACGAAAATAACACGTGGGCCAGACGTGATTGAGGAAGAAATTCACTGAGATCCAAAAAAGAACCACAAACAAAGCGCAACAGGATGACTATTCCGGGTTATATCGCCCACGAATGAGACACCCAGGCAACCCGAAATATCGGATAACCTGACTGGGGGGCAACTGTTATGGATCTGTGCCATGAACCCGACTAATGCCCGTATGAGCCGACTTACTTCATCAACCCGGATAAGAAGGCCCACACCAACAGGGCCCTGTACCCCGACACCGGAATACCCAGTCGAATATTCCCCAGTAAATGCCTGAAACGGACCGTAGTTATGGAACGTGTGATATTTGATACGTAACCTACAGTAACGGCCGACAAAGCAGCAATGATCCCACGTCATTACAGCTCGCTACACCAATTCGAAATCAGAGGCAGCCCCTATAAATAGGAGCTCCTCGATCAACAACCAACTTGATTTTCGATACCCACACACACTATCGCCACATTCATATACTTTGCAGTGATCAAGCTAGGCGTAGGGATATCTCTTCTATAGATACCCCTGGTCAAGGCTATTGGTAAAGCGACAATAA
>JAVKPL010010787.1:0-47164 GCA_032173675.1 Gastrolobium villosum
GCCTGTCTCGATTCTTGGCAACTATGGATCTGGGAAGTCCGTGGAGCTTCCTACCGAGTCCCAAAATATTTGCGCAACCTTCACCGCAGTATATTTCGGAGGTAATGCGACGAAATGAGCCCCTTTTGTAAGCCTGTCCACCACCACCAGAATAGCGGTGAACCCTCCGAGTTTGGCAGATGGGTTATAAAGTCCATAGACAAAATTTGTACTAAATCGCATCTGGAATTTTGAGCGGTTGGAGCAACCCAAAAGGTAAATGATTCTGAGATTTCGTTTTCTGGCATATTTCGCATTGCTTTATGTACTCCTGAACATCTCTTTTCATGTTTTTCCAAGTGAAAGAAGCACTAATCCGGATGATCGTACGGCGTACTCCTGCGTGGCCACCCAACTTGGAAGAGTGGAACTGATGGAGTAGGAGCGGAATGACAACAGAGCCAGAAGGAACAAAAACCCGATGCCGATGGAACAACAAACCATTTTTTTGTGCCCAGTGAGGCCACTTCATAGGATTGGATTGAAGTTGTTGTAATATTGTGGTAGCATAGTCATCCTTCTGTATTTCGGACTGTAAAAGTGTATGTAGAAGTGGGACTGCTGAGTGCCATGAGTGCTGGACTGTTGCTGCCAGAAGGCAACAGTTCCGGGTGGCGGGATAGAGCGTCCGCCGCCGCGTTTAATTTCCCCGGCTTATACTGTATAGAAAAATTGAACCCCAACAACTTCGCAAGAAATTGTTGCTGCTCTGGGGTTTGTATCACTTGAGTCATCAGGTGATGTAAACTGCGGTGGTCCGTGCGGATGACGATAGGGGTGCCCAACAAATACTGGCGCCACTTAGCCACTGCAGATGTGATTGCATACATTTCACGGTAGTAAGTAGACTTTGTTTGCATGAGTTTAGACAACTTCCGGCTAAAAAAAGCGATGGGATGATCTTGCTGCAATAAAACCGCCCCAATTCCTACACCTGAAGCATCAGTTTCCAAGGTGAAAGGGATGTCGAAATTTGGCAAAGCCAAAATGGGGGCCCTGGTTAAAAGGTCCTTAAGAGCATTAAACGCGGACTCGGCGTGCGCGGACCAATGGAAGGCATCCTTGGAGAGTAAATCGGTCAGAGGTGAGGCAACAGTGGCATAACCTCGAATGAAGCGGCGGTAGTAGCCCGATAAGCCCAAGAACGCTCTTAATTGAGTAACCGATTGCGGTTGTGGCCATTCGCGAACAGCGAGAAGTTTCGATGGGTCAGGAGATACACCCTTGGCAGAAATAATATGCCCGAGGAACTGAATCTCACTCACAGCAAAGGAGCATTTAGATTGCTTAATAAAAAACTGATGATGGCGAAGAGTTTGTAATACCTGTCGAAGATGGTCGACGTGAGTCTGTAGAGATGGACTATAGACCAAAATATCATCAAAGAAAATGACCACAAAACGTCTCAAGTAAGTGCTGAAGACACGGTTCATAGTTGCCTGGAAAGTTGAAGGCGCATTTGTCAAGCCGAAGGGCATGACTAAAAATTCAAAATGACCACTATGTGTTCGGAACGCGGTTTTATGGACATCATCAAGATGCATACGGATTTGATGATAACCGGACCGCAAGTCGAGCTTAGAAAAAATTTGAGCACCATGAAGCTCATCTAGAAGCTCATCAACAGTAGGGATAGGAAATTTATCTGGGATGGTGATTCCATTAAGTGCCCTATAGTCGACACAAAATCGCCATGTTCCGTCTTTCTTTTTCACCAAAAGCACCGGGGAGCTAAAAGGAGATTGGCTGGGACGAATCACCCCAGTAGCCAACATATCAGCTACCATTCGTTCTATTTCAGCTTTCTGGAAGTGGGGATATCGGTAAGGACGAACTTGAACTGGTTTGGAATCAGGAAATAAAGTAATATGGTGGTTAAGGTTTCGGTCAGGGGGTAGGGACTGGGGTGTAGAAAACAGGTCGTGAAATTGGGTCAGCAATTGCTGCACGGGGATGGGAATAGGCATAGGC
The DNA here is from genome assembly GCA_032173675.1 of Gastrolobium villosum. Lineage (NCBI taxonomy): Eukaryota > Viridiplantae > Streptophyta > Magnoliopsida > Fabales > Fabaceae > Gastrolobium > Gastrolobium villosum. The sequence goes on from JAVKPL010010787.1 coordinate 2,011, forward strand.
AAGAGGGATGGTGCCGGTGCAGAATCTGGACCATGGGTATGGAGGCACATATAGTAGGAAGACACGGAATCTTGGGCTATTAGTTTGTGGAATTGGGCTTGGGAAATTTGAGTGGGGTGAGCAAGGAGGTCACCATGGAGGACGGTAGTGGTATTATTGTGGGTGAATGACATAGTCATGTGTGCGTAGTCAGTAATAATAGGGCCCAATGTCTCCAACCATTGAATGCCTAAAACTACATCAGCACCTTTGAGATCTAGAACAAACAGATCCACCGTAAATGAATGGGATTGTAAACTTAAAGCCACATCCCTACAAGACGCAGTACAATACAGTGTATCACCGTTTCCCACCTGCACCTGAAAAGGGGTAACCCGATGCATAGTTAAACCAAGGAACAAAGCCATACGGTTAGTGATAAAATTATGGGTGCTCCCTCCATCCACCAGAATCTGGACGTTTTTGCCACCAATGGCCCCTGTGAGACGGAAGGATTTGGAGCTACGATGTCCAAACAGGGCATTGAAACTGATTTCAGGTGCCGTTTCCTTTGTCGGTTCCTCCTCTGTTGAATTGATTAGAATGGGGTCAGGGTCAGGATCCTCGTCCACACCTTCGAGGTATAACAAAGCGGGTCTGCTTTTGCATTTATGACCGAAAGAAAAATTTTCGTCACAATTATAGCAGAGGTTTTGCTCTCTTTTCTGAAGTCGCTCAGCTTGGGTTAAACGACGGATGGGTATGGCGGAAATGGGAGTGGTAGAGGTAGTAGGAGGGGAAAGTATTTGAGGGGCAACAGGTTTGGTAGGGATAGGTTGCCACGGACGCGGGGATCTGTAGTCATTGGATTGATCCTCAAATACCCTGGCCAACGAAAATGCTTCATGATAATCTCCGGGTCGGAGGGTAAGAACGGAACGGCGGATATGGGGCTTGAGACCAGAAATGAAAATGCTACGAAGTAAGGTAGTAGATAAGCCGGGAACCTTACTGACCAACCTTTCAAATGCAGACTGGTATTCAAGAACGGTACCAGATTGTTGGATTTTCACCAAAGAGCCTGCGGGGTCCTCAAATTCAGAAGGACCAAAACGGCGAAGCAAAGCAGTACAAAAAGTACGCCAATCAGGCATTAACCCATTTTGATCTGCACCATAAAACCAACTAGCAGCCGGCTCATTGAGATGAAATGCTGCCAGATTTAAACGATCAGGAACGGGAACCAAATAAAAAGCAAAATACCGTTCCACCGCAGTGATCCACGTGGTTGGATCGCCAATCGTGGAAAGTCAAGTTTCACCTGTCGAGCCCGTGCATTATCCGCTCCACCATTGGGACCAGCACCCAATAGACCGCGATTGATTTGTTGGAATTCAATGAGGCGATTTAAGTCCTGATGGACCCGATTTTGGGAGTCCTGGATTTGCTGCTGGGAGTCATGGAGTTGAGTTTGCGATTCCTGCAGTTCGAGATGTTGCTGTTCACGAACCAATTCAGCAGCGCGGAACTGTTGTTCCAACGTGTCCAAGCGCTGCTGGAGATCCCTCATGCGTGTGTTCTCAGCCATGGTGGGAGGAAGAGAGGAAATGAAAGCACCAATTTGTAGGAGTCTAGATCTGGGTTGGGGAGGAGAAAACGTGAATGAGAGAGAGAGAGAATTAGAGAGAGAAAGAAGATTGTCCAACAACTTTTCTGATTTTCTTCACACCCTCCCAAGGCTATTTAACCAACTTAGTTACAAACATCACTCATTATATCTATTACAATAATATGAAATGGGCCAGATACTTATTGGAAATAATCCAATAAGTAGCTGGGTTGCTTCTTGGATCTTCTGGGCCTGCTTATCTCCAGCCCAGCGTTAATGGGCGCAACACAAACGCAGAAAGGGAATATTTGTAATTTCTTTCGGAACTGCTGGTACTGTTGCTTTCGTACTGATATTTTATTTTATTTCAACTATGATGATATTCGAATTATTCTATTGGTCCATTTAATCAAACGAAAAATACTTGATTTAATGATCCCCATATACTGAATAATATAAGTTTACTTAATTGATTTTTGATTTTATCTAACTAGTTAGCCTACCTGGGAATGAGTGACTCATGCTTCTCAAACAATCAAAATAATTACGAATAGGTAGGTCTACCTCTTTCGCTCAACCATCGTAACGTGGCTTAATTAGTTATTTCGTAAAGAAAACTTTGTCAATATTTTTTCATGCTTCCGGTCTCACCATGATGAAATCAACCTTCACTCCCATTTTCTGGGTACTTGCCCCCAAACCCAAATCTCCAAAACTATCATCTCAAGCAATCACCAACACCTTCACAAACAGCACACCACGTGTTCGACAAAACGCCTCTCTTAAACCCCACCCCATCATCACCACCCCATCACTCCCTTCCTCAGCTTACATTCACCTCCCTTTCTGTCGAAAACGTTGCCACTACTGTGACTTCCCCATCGTCGCTCTTGGCTCCGCTTCAGCCCAAATAGACGACGACCCACGAGTCTTAAACTACATGCAATGGCTCCACAGAGAAATCAATGCAACCAAATTGGAACTTGATGCCAAGACACCCCTTGAAACGGTCTTTTTTGGTGGTGGAACGCCCTCCCTCGTACCTCCGAGGATGGTTTCCTCGGTTTTGGAGACTTTAAGGATGAAATTTGGGTTGAGTGAGAATGCTGAAATATCCATGGAAATGGACCCGGGCACGTTTGATGCTAAGAAGATGCAAGAGATGATGTTGTTGGGAGTTAACAGAGTGTCTTTGGGAGTTCAAGCATTTCAAGAGAAGCTGTTGAGGGCTTGTGGGAGGGCACATGGTCTAAAAGAGGTTCATGAGGCTATTGATATTGTCAAGTTATGTGGGGTTGAGAATTGGAGTATTGATCTTATAGCTTCATTGCCTTATCAAACTAGTGATATGTGGGAAGAAAGTCTTAGGCTCACCATTGAGGCACAACCACCTCATGTTTCAGTTTATGATTTGCAAATTGAGCAAGGCACAAAATTTGGAACACTGTAAGTGGAAGTCACAATCATTAGCAGTAGTTGAAGTATCTTTTATCTTTCTTTCTTTTTTTCTTTTTTTTTTTTGAGTAAATACCCTTTCTGGTTCCTTGCAATATCTACGAAATCCTTTCTAGTCTCTGGCAATAAAAAAAGACCAAATTGGAAGGACCTAAAATTATGAAAAAAGGGTCACGTTAGTCCCTCTGTCAATTGTAATAAGTACTCCTTGGTCATTTTTTCATCATTTTAGGGACCAATTTGGTCCTTTTTTATTGCCAGGGACTAAAAAGGGTTTCGTGGATATTGCTAGGGACAAAAAAGGGTGTTTACGCTTTTTTTGTAAGCTTTATGATGATTTGGAATCTGAATGTGAAAATGTTTACAGGTATTCACCAGGAGAATTCCCTATGCCTTCTGAGATACAATCAGCTGAATTCTATAAGATGGCTTCAAGAATGCTTTGTGATGTGAATTATAACCATTACGAAATCAGCAGCTACTGTAAGAGTGGATATGAGTGCAAACACAACTTTACCTATTGGAAAAACAAGCCTTTCTATGGTTTTGGCCTTGGTTCTGCTAGTTTCATTGGTGGGTTGAGGTTTTCAAGACCTAAGAAGGTGAATGATTACATTAATTTTGTGCAAAATCTTGAAAATGGATTAGTAAAGACCTCTGCTGACGACAACATTCTTGGCAAGGACACAGCCATGGATGTTGTGATGCTGTCCCTAAGAACTTCAAGAGGCTTAGACTTGAAGTGTTTCCAAGAATCATTTGGGAGCCCTGTTGTTTTGTCTCTGCTCGAGGCTTATAAACCTTATGTTGAGAGTGGACATGTGGTTTGTTTGGATAAGCAGAGGAGAACCATTAGAATAGAAGACCTGAACAATTCTCTATTGGATATAACTAACACAGAAAGGAAGCTGGCCTATGTAAGGCTAAGTGACCCAGAAGGTTTCCTCTTATCAAATGAGTTAATATCCATTGCTTTTGGGGTTATTGACTCTTAGAAGGATTGTCTTCCATACTAAAGAGGCTACTTGAAAGCATGTCTATCTGTTAAAGCATACACGAGTTATTATCTAACAATTACTTTGTGCCTATTTTTTCAGAGCAAGCATTTTACAGGTAAATGTTGAGAATCGTGGGGGAGAATAAAAGTTAGTGGGACGTTGTTGTAAAATGATTATATTTTCAGTACACAAAATTCATGCATTGAAAGTTATAGGTGAAGCAAGAAGTCAAGAAGAGTATCGGTGAAAATTCGTGCGCATTCAAAAGTTATTTTAAAAAATATAAAGATAGTTTCTAGTTCTACTATTCCAATTTGTGCCAGGCACACTAGGTTAATTATCATTAGTGAGCCCAACACATGGGCAAATATAAATTTTGAGTTGTTATTATAGATCTTATCTAGATATTTTATAAGTGATTAATCTAAAATTACTCTATCATATTTCTATAAGTAAAAAAAGTTGTAAATTTTGATAAATTTAAAATATAGTATGTAGTGAAATACTGTCGGCAAGATGTATCATTATAAACCGCTCGGTTATTTAATATAGGGATGTGCAAAATAACTAAAAAATTGAACCGAATCATAAATCGAACCCGAACCGTTATTAAAATAACCGATTTTTAAAAATCGGTTCATGAACCGAACCAGTTCATAAACCGAATCGGTTTTAGAACCAGTTTAAGAACCGAACCATTTTGAACTGAATCGAACCGAACCGTTTCCGAACCGAATCGAAACATTTTCAAAAAAATCAAATTGATTTTTATAAATTTATTATTAATTTTTTTTTTCTTTTTAAAAGAGGGTCGCCCGAACCAGTTCCAAATCGAACCGAACCGAACTGTTTCTGAACCAAACCACTTCCGAACCGAACCATTAAAACCAATTCGGTTTGATTTTTAAAAAAATCCGATTCAATTCGACCCATGTACCTCCCTACTTTAATATTTAAGTTAGCCATTGTATTGGTCATAACTCGAATGAGTGACTTGTTGTGACACTCCTCACATTTCCCGTATTTAAATAGATATTATAATCAAAGAGAGAGAATGTTAAAAAGTTTTTGAAGAGAGAAAAGATGTTAATCTAATGATGATTAGATAGGTAATAAGTTGGTAGTGAAAATTTTTAGTAATGAGAATATCCCTCCTCTAATTAAAATGTAAATATTAGAATGAAATAAAATCAACTCTAATTAGACAATAAAAATGACTTAAGATGTGATACGTGTGTCCATGCGAGTACGAATATGTAACATTATTCGTTGACTCTTGCTGAAATAACACTTCAGAAGTTTGAACCTACAGGGTAGTTTATATGCTGTGATACGAAACGACGACGCAGGGTCCAAGCAAGGCTATTATTTTGAGATGTTTCATTCATGCGCCGCCGGGTGAGTTTATTGCGGTGAGTGAGACACAGAGAAGAAGAAGAAGAAGAAGATGGGGAAGAAGACGAAGAAGCCTGGGAAAGGCAAAGAGAAAACTGAAAAAAAAACTGCAAAAGCTGAAGAGAAGAGAGCTCGCAGGGACACAAAGAAGCTTTCTCCCGAAGACGACATCGACGCCATTTTGGTATAATTCTATAGTCACTAAGTTGAATTAGCTTTCGGTTCTTCTTTCTACTTACGTGAAAACCTTTTTATTTGTTGAACTGAACACAGTTGAATATTCAAAAGGAAGAAGCCAAAAAGAAAGAAGTTCATGTTGAAGACAATGTTCCTGCACCTTCTCCTCGCTCCAACTGCACCGTAATGCCGTTAATTCTACTATACTTTATTTTACATCTTGATTTTGTTGCCTATTTTGTTTCGTGATGTTTGATTGTTCAGCTCACCGTTAATCCGTTGAAAGAGACCGAGTTGATTCTTTATGGCGGTGAATTTTACAACGGGAACAAGGTTAGAAATCAACGCGGTAGTTACTTTGCGCGGTTTACATGTTTAATTTAAGCATTCGGATTCTGATGCCGAAGCAATTTTTATTACTATGTGAATTTGCACAGACTTTCGTGTACGGCGATCTTTACCGTTATGATGTGGAGAAGCTGGAATGGAAATTGATTTCGAGTCCTAATAGTCCTCCTCCTCGCAGTGCTCATCAGGCAGTTGCTTGGAAGAATTATGTTTATATTTTTGGTAATTGACTTGACTAGGCTTTGTGGAATTGTGCATGCTTAGACTCAAGTCATTCATGTGACGGTTATTTTATTTTTTATTTTTTATTTTTTTTATTTCTGCATTTTTTTAGGTGGTGAATTTACATCTCCAAACCAAGAGCGGTTCCATCACTACAAGGTTTGACAGTCCTGCATCGTGTTGCCTCTGTTACTTGAAGAAAATGTGGGCTTGCTTTACTGGATTTTTGAAATTTAAAGATGTTTCTTTTGGATTTTGATCTGTGTGCTGTGTAGGATTTTTGGATGTTGGACTTGAAAACAAATCAGTGGGAACAGCTTAATTTAAAAGGATGCCCGAGTCCACGCTCAGGACATCGAATGGTATGTTCAAGTTCATATGAAATCATTAGTAAGAATGTCAGATTATTAAATCTTAAATTAAACAGGTTTTTGGTATGTTTGATTTTGAAAAGGCATACTATTCCATTTGACTCAAATAACATCTTCCATTGTCTGGATTACATAGCAAAGTCCCTCAGATGATTTCTTACCTGTTTGGATCTTGTACACTACATGACATCAAATACTCGAATCATATGAGTTCTGGTACCTGGCAATTCTTAGGCTCCCTTTATCATGGTTATTTCCGATATTTATTCTTTTAATATGAAACCCCAATGTGACAATTGAATCACAATTTATGAGGACATAGCATATTTATATTTCTCTTAGAAACATAGAAGTTAAATGATCTGCATATTTACAGCTTAATTTGGTTCATTTCAATGGGATATTCCAATTTTGAAAAAGCATTACAGCCATATCAGAAATTAAATAAAAAGAATAATTTATTAACTTGTCCCTGAAACTGATTTGATCACTAATATCCTAATCATGGAATAACAATAGCCCAATAAATTGTGCAAGATACTGTTATTAGGAACACAGAAGTTTCTTTTGTGCTATTTGGTCTTTAAACAGCTGCAAGGTTGCATTACTTCCATATCTCAATGCCTTTTCAACTGTCCCCATTTAGTGGATGGCAGAAAATGTTATCAAAATATTTATTTTTTCTTCTTAATTAATTGACTTTTATAATCATCATGTTTGTTTGCAATTGTTAAGAGATTGCAACTGTGTTCATAACATTGTGGAACATTTGTTGACGTTGATTCTTCTTGCTGTCACTGATTGCAGTAACTAAGATATAGCAACTGTGACTTATAGAAAATCATTGTCATTGATTATTCTTGCTGATTTCTTCTCTATTTTATGCATCTTATTTTGGGTACTTTGAGGTTGGTTGCATTACTTATTGCATTGCTGAATGCCCGAAACCTTGCAATATTCTCCCTATCTCTCTTTCCATTTAAACTTTCTCACAGACAAATAAGTGAGTTTTCCATCCAACATATTTGTGATTACTGATTATGTATCCCTTTCTTGTTATTGTTACCTTTAGGAACCTGTTTGTGATATCATAATTATGAATCTTTTTTTTTTGGTGAAATAATTATGAATCTTTATTTTAGGAGTTTATCTCGACCAACTGAACCCCCCCACCAAAAAAAAAAAAAAAAGTGAAACTCACATTAATCCAGTCTTTTGTCTTCATCATATGTTTTTTATATTAATGCTTTGTCTCCAAATTATTTGTTTCCTTTACAGATATTATACAAGCACAAGATTATTCTTTTTGGCGGCTTCTATGACACTCTTAGAGAAGTGAGGTTGTTGATGCTACTTAATTGATGATTTTGTTTTGAGTCCATAATTCTGTAACTTACATGTATTTGATTTTCTTTCTGTCGTTAAAAAATAAAAATATAAATCTGCACGTGATGAAAAACTTGCAATAGCTAATAGGTAAATGTTTTGTTTTTGAAAAGTGAGTTCTAATATATATTATCCGTGATTCAACTTAGACCTAAGTGAGTCTACAGGCAATTAATTCTGGGAGAAGAATCGGAGTTTGAGCTACAAATAAACTGAAGTTACAGGATTTATTTGGATATTTTCTCTGTTAGTAAATGTATATAGCATGGCAACATAGATTTCTTTGTTACATAATTTCGGTTTTAAGGGAAGGGATGTTTTTTTGCTGCTGCCATAGTTTGTGTATGCATAAGTGCAGATGCACAACAGTTGGGCCTAATTGGACTCACATTTCCATCCTTTATGTTTCCTGGTGTTTTTTTGTAGTAGTTGTATTAGGCCTGCGGTAATAAAGTTACTAAGGCAGCAAGCATGATGTGAAAAAGGGTCAAGATGGGAATATAAGTTGTAACCACCCTGCATGCGTGGTAAGTGGGAACGGGAAGGTGTGAGGTGTGGATTCTGTTAGCGGAAATAATTAAAACCAGTGAGAGGGAGGGAGAGAAAGGGGCAGAAATGGAGTGGAATAGATGGTTCTGAGTGGGGTAGGCCCCTCAAGGCTGGGGGCTCAATCCCTGGTTGATTCATTTTCCCCCTTGTAAACTTCATTTCCTTTCTTTTGTTATTCCAAGAAATTCCCATAACCTCTGTTCTGGAGATAGCAATACAGAATATATACAACCAGATTCTCTGGTTTCTATCCATTTTTATTCATTTCTATCAGTTTGTTTTCTGTTTCCTATCAGGTTTTGTTTCTTTGCTTACTATGACTTTAAAGTTTTTTGTCTTGAATATTTTAATATACTAATATGATAGTGTTCAAATATTAAAACTACTCTTTTGATGGCCTGTGATTAAAGTAATGAAGCATTGCACCATACACACTATCATTGAGTAATCACAGGAAGGCACTTCAGCTATATTTTGAGAAGCCCCCCGAAATTTGTCCAGTAGTTGATCTTTATGGGATTTTGAGAAAATGAAATTGGTGTTGTTAGAGATATATAAATATAAATCATTCATATGACTCCACCTAACAATTTAAGTTTTTGAGTTGAATTGACGTTTTACATGGTATCAAAGCCTCTGTGACTAAATGGTCATGAGTTCGATCCTCACCGATTTCATTCTATTAATAAATGATTAAATATTCTGTAGTTTCTTGCATAGGTAGGTGAGTCTAAGCATTGTTCTCCATTCAATCTCAATGGGCTCTTGTGTTGTATGAGAGGGCATGTTAGAGAAATATAAACATAAAACCATTAATATGACTTTCACCTAACAATTCAAGCTTTTGGGTTGAATTAGTTCTTTATAGATGCTTTGTGGTTACTTATGACTTACACAGAAGGGGGCTGATCCAGTATTCAGAAGCTAATTGTTGTATCATAGTTTTGTTGTGAAATTCTATTTCTGCCTCTCCAAATATTGTATGTTATTGAACTATAAATTTTAGATTTTTCATCTGATATCCTTTGCATGTAAGACGCAAATGAAATTCTTTAAAAGATTTACCAAGAGAGACCAATCCTTTTTACTGGTTCACTTAATAGCATTTATATGCCAGGTTAAGACCTCTTAATTGATTATGCAGGTACTACAATGATCTATTTGTATTTGACCTCGATCAATTTAAGGTAAATATATTTAAGTACTTGGGCTATACTGTTCAATAAGTACGTTATTATGCAATTTGCTATTCCTTGTTTTGCATGAAATGTCAGGCTGGATGATGTAATAATGTTGATATTGTGTTCATTAATGTGACTAATGCCAATCTGATTGTGTTGTAGTGGCAAGAAATAAAGCCTAAGCCTGGAGCAATGTGGCCAACTGGGCGTAGTGGTTTTCAATTATTTGTTTACCAAGATGAAGTGAGTAAAATACAGATCCCCCTTATATGAAGCTAATTTTTGTTTTAAATTACCTGGAGGAGGCATGCTTGTGTTTATGTTAGAATATCTCATAATATCTTGATTGTATTTTAGAGTACCTTAGATAATCTCTTAGGGTTTCCCTATTTCCTTATATTTTATGATTTGTTTCCTTATTTTGGGGGGCCCTATTTAGTATAAATAGGGATTAGTGGTTTGTCTTTTGTAATCACCTCATAGCACATAATCTTAAGTCTCTATTATTCTCTGTATCTTTTCTCCTCCATCTATGTTTCCAACATGGTATCAGAGTGGTATCATCCCCCATGACTTGTTCTGGCACTATTCTTCTGCCGAGTTCCGTAAAGTTTTGAAACTATTTTTTTTTTTCTCATCTTCGTTTTCCTTCTCATTAGTTGTTCACTGCAGTGTTTTCCTTCCATCCCGTTTCCACTCTGTTCTGGCCACCTCCCCCGTTGTAAGTTGTCACCAAAAAAATTATTTTCGGGAAGCTTGAAGACCCATTAGTCACTGTCCTTGAAGACCCATTATGTTGCCTTCATTGTTGGCATGTGCCCACCTGTTACGCCCCATGACAATCATGTTTTGTGAAGCCCAAATTATATTAGTTAGCTATTTTTTTTCCTTTTATTTTAAGTGCATGTTTGTAGCAAGCTAAAGTTAGTAAGCTTTAGCTTGAGGGGAAGTGTTAGAATATCTCATAATATCTTCATTGTATCTTAGATAATCTCCTTCGGATTAGTTTTCTTACTTCCTTATATTTTATGATTTGTTTCTTTATTTTGGTGTCCCATATTTAGTATAAGTAGGGATTAGTGCTTTGTCTTTTGTAATCATCTCGTAACGCATAATATTCAGTTTCTTTTATTCTCTCTATCTTTTTCCTCCATCTATGCCTAGAACCCTATAATTTCAACAGGTTATTAATATAGTAAAGTTTTCCCCTATGTGCTGTAACATAATTGTGATTAATTAGGGTAGCTCTATGAAGTATTTTGAAGTTCAGAAACTGTCTTCTTTACATAGTTCCTTTTACATTGCAGATTTTTTTGTATGGTGGCTATTCAAAAGAAGTTTCATCTGAGAAGAGTGTTTCTGAGAAAGGAATTGTTCATTCAGACATGTGGTCCCTTGACCCTAAGACTTGGGAATGGAACAAGGTAGTGGTTTGGAGTTTAGTAAAAGTGAATTTGTATATTCCTCTTCTTAGGCAAGTTTAAGCTTTCTTATAGCTTTAGAGTTTTTCCACTAATTAAAATGACTCTAGTCCGTGTTCAATAGCAGCTCAAACTTTTCTGTTTAAACTTCAATTCAATTATGAACATATTTATCTTATATTTGCTTCTCTCCCCCTTCCCCCTCGCACACTACCCCAGACACCCAGAAAAATAATGAATTTTATAATCTGTTTGTCCAACTGATTTTTTCATAATCTTTTCTCCCTTTTTGACAGGTTAAGAAAAGTGGAATGCCTCCTGGGCCTCGTGCTGGGTTTTCCATGTGTGTTCATAAGAGGAGGGCTCTGCTTTTTGGCGGTGTTGTGGATATAGAAGTTGAAGGTTAGCTTCCATTTTTCATGATTATTATTTGCAATTTGTGGCACTGCATGTATCTTTTAAAGTAAATTAATAGGACTCACTGCATGAGATTATATTCTCATTTTTTTTAAGAAGGGAGGAGGTTTTTTTTTTTTTTGGGGGGGGGGGGGGGGGGGCTGTTTCTTTGTTTATGCTTGCTGTAAATTTAGTTTCTTGATTGCACTCAAACTGTGCAGGTGATGTAATGATGAGCTTGTTCTTGAATGAGCTTTACGGCTTTCAGTTAGACAACAATCGCTGGTGAGTCCTACATCGCATCTACCATTGCCATCTGCCGTTATGAACTCAGTTCTTCCATTTCATATTTTACACTGCGTCTGATTGTTTTTCTGCATATACTTATTAGAGTAAAGATTTGCTATCATATTTAATGTTTCTTAATTAGCTTATTATTGATCTTATTTGCATAATAGGTATCCTCTGGAATTAAGAAAGGAGAAATCAACAAAAGATAAGGTAGATTGGAGTATTATACATTTGTACTTCTGATCTCATGAAAATTGTTCCACATTTTAAAACTCATCCTTTAGACTGTTTTGCATGTAATGTAATATTGTTGCATGATGAAATGGGTTTTGCAGTTAAAAAAGAACGAACAAGATTGTACTGATGATATCGACAAAAAGATAAATCCACTATGTGCAGCAACAGAAGAAACTGAGGATTCAGAGTTTGAAGAAAGTAACATTGATGATATATCCCAGAATATTGCGTCAAATGTGACCATTGTTGATAGTGAAACACTAACCAAATCTGAAGGAAAGCCTAAGGAATCTGGTTCTAAATTGGACATTCAGAGTTCTTTGCCTGAGGTTGTCATTCTGGACCAACAATCTTCTGACACTGCTTTTATTTTCTCCCAGATATTGATTAATGAATTTTCTCCAAATTTGTAGGTAGTGAAGCCCTGTGGACGTATTAACTCCTGCATGGCCATTGGAAGAGATACATTATATATATATGGTGGCATGATGGAGATTAAAGATCAAGAAATCACTCTTGATGACTTGTATTCTCTGAACCTTAGCAAACTGGATGAATGGAAGTGCATTATACCGGTTTGTTAATTTTTCTTAACTGTTTGCCAATACATGCATACACCTTACACTAAAAATTCGAAGTAATAATGCTATACCGGTTGGAAATGTACCCAAGACTCTGGCATGTTAACACTGTTTTATGCTCCGACTAAATATCAAGTCTATTTCTGGGAGCTCTCTGTCTGTCCCCGTCTCTGTCTCTGTCTCTGTCTCTGTCTCTGTCTCTGTCTGTCTCTCTCTCTCTCTCTCTCATGAGAAATGATGGTTAAGCAAGAAAGAATTTCTGAGTTATTGGCTGATATAATTCTGCTACTGCAAAGTTGGTGAATGTTTGTACCTTACCCAGTATTGAGGGTCCAGAACACCTCATTACTCCCACTGGGTATTATAAAAAAGGCTATCTAACAAAATTTGTGCTAGTAATTAGATCTATTAGATTACAATGATATTTTGACAAATTTATGTCATACGAACTTTATTTTCATTGATAATTTGCCTTATTCACATTATCTTGAAACTAAATTTCACTGCTGAAGAAATAATAAGGGAGTATATCTTATTGTTCAATTACAAAATGTAATGTGAATCGTGGTGACTTGTATTCTTTTGATTACATTGTGCAAAACTGGGTCTCTATATATAGCTGTTCTGATGCTGTTATTATAGCTGTCATTAATCTAGATTGTTTAATCTAGAATATATTGTGATTGTAATTTCCTGTATTTGATATAGCCTGACTTAGCTTTTCTTCAACTCAGGCATCAGAGTCTGAATGGGTGGAAGCTTCAGAGGAGGAGGATGATGATGAAGAAGAAGATGAAGATGATGACGATGAAGATGAATCCGATGGCGATAGTACAAGTGATGAGCATGAAGATGATGAGGAAGAAGAGGAGGTGCCCATTCTAACTTTGTTATTCAAATGTCATTCCCTTATTTATCATTATATGTGCAGAAAAGGGGAAGAAAGCATTCATTTAGTGTAGCTGAAATTAAGAATCAAATGGTTGGGCACTAAATTGAATCTTCAACTGAATTTCACCAAATGAAGTGTTCTTCCCCTTTTCTCATGAGTAAAAATGACATTTGACCAAACAACATCCATGAGCTAACATCTCTTAACGAATATGTTATTCTGATAGCATTTGGAGTTAGTTGTAGTATTTTCTACTGTTGGGATTAACATACTGTTTTGTAGAATTAGTTACAATTGTTAGTGTAGCAATGGAAAACAATAGGAACCTAGGCTATGAAGTACCGACACTTCAAAAATCCTGACGTGTCGTGACACTCACCGACACTCTGACACTTCCCGACACTCTAATACTCATTGTAAAGACTCAAAAAAGGTTCAAAAGTTACGTTGCGTTACATTTTGAGTTCCAACTATTAGATTCATTAGATTATGATTACGATTTTATTGAGTTTAATATAAATATTTGGGATATATTATGTTTCTTTGCAAAATTGATGGGTATTATAAGTTTAGCTTTATTTTTTTGTTAAATTATTGAATACTAAATATAAAATACACTACATAAATTAAAAATATTATATAATATGAAAACGTGTCCTAACGTGTCGAAATTTAACAGTTTTTAGAATTAACGTATCGGAGTATCGTGTCGTTTCATATCCCGTATCCCGTGTCGGTGTCGGTGCAACATAGAATCTAGGAAATAACTATTATTTTATTGTTATTGTAAATACCTACTATACTTACTGCCTTCATATCTATAGTGTAGATCCACTCAAGTAGTTTTACACAATTTTCAAGTCTATTATCCTCCTTTCTAAGGTTTAAAAATAAAATAGAATTTTGTATAGGTTTTATAATAAAGATTAGGTTTTGTGTAATAAATGCAAAATACAAGGGAAATTACTAAAAAGTCTATTACATCACTCAAACAGAAAAGGGGGAGAAAACAACAGAAACATACTATCTTTTTGGAATTCTACCTTTGTACTTTCCTTTCATTGTTTTAATTCAATTTGATTGATTGTTGTTGATTTCTTTCTGTCTTTTTGATATTTTTGAGCATTAAGTCTTTACACTATGTTTACCGCTGGAAAGATACATAATGGGAACACAAATAGGTTCTCTCTAAGATACTTCTTGTTTTGCTCTATAATACCATATCCTTAACGGTTTATGGTAAATAATATTTTGATTTACAAGAATTTACATTTTTGTACATGTTATAAACCAACTTTTCCTAAGTTTGAGCTATTAGGTGAAAGCCCATGAATAGTTTTACATGTAACATGTTTCCTCGTGCAAGAGTCTTTTGGGTTTGTAGCGCGAATAATGCATAAGCCTACTTCTGCTGAAGTTTAACTTATATTTAGAGAAATGGGGTCAGCAAGGATCAAACTCCTTATCACTTAGTCATAGAGGCTCTAATACCATCTCTTAAACCAACTATCCCAAAAGGCTAAGCTATATGGTGAAAGAACATGAATAGTTTTATATCCAACTGAGCCAAAAACTTGAAACATGATTTTTTTGGTTGCCGAGAATTATAATAATCCATGATAGATATTAAGCATTTCTTAGGTATTTTTCCTAACTCCACACGCTGTCATGTTCAACGATATGTATGGTCAACTCTCTGTAAGCAGGTAGTTTGTTTTCCCCTGAAGGAAGATGCTTCCTGCATTATTAATTTGGCTTTTACATTTTGGTCACTAGGTTCAGAATGCATCAGTTCAGGTGGGAGATGCTGTTGCTTTAATCAAGGGAGGGGGAAGGAATCTGCGGAGGAAAGAAAGAAGGTCACGGATAGAGCAAATCAGAGCAAGCCTTGGCTTGTCAGATTCACAGAGAACACCATTGGTAATTTGTTAATTTTTTTTAAAGACACTTTAGAGCATAGAAGATGGACTGAAGCTAGTAGATATATGTAAGAAATTAGGATTAGAATCTTTCCGCTTTTATTTTCTATTAATTAGTGATTGATTTTCCTTTAATAGGAATTTGGATTTTGAGTTTATGATGACTCATTGCTGAGTCGTTCTTATCCATTTTTTTCTCATTTCCTCTTGTTTAAATAACCCGTATTAGTGTAAATCAAATGTATCAATTTAAGAAATCCTTTGTTTTACATTTCTCAATAATATATAAATTCTTAAATTTTTTGTTTCTCAATTCAGAAAATCCTTTTTTTTCATTTTTTTTTAATCTTCTCTTATTTATCATTGGGTTCATCATCTACTACCGACCCCAATTAGCTTGGGTTTAAGGTGATGTTGATGTCGTATGTTTGTTGCGTATGAGCTATACTATCTTTGTTGATTGTGTATGGTTGTCTTTTTGCCTGCAAAAGCATCTCTAGGCTTCAATTAGTATTTTTCTTCACCCCACTGCTTTTTTAATTGATTTTTTTTTGCCTGTAAAGCCAGGAGAATCGTTGAGGGATTTCTATAGGCGTACAAATTTGTATTGGCAAATGGCAGCCCATGAACATACTCAACACACTGGAAAAGTAGGTTCTCTCATTTCTTTCTTTCATTATATTCTTATATAATTTCCCTTGTAAAATAATGTGATCTTTAGTAGTTTGACTAGTATCCCGCTTTCCTATATTTTTTTGTTACAAATTATGTTTTGTCGAGATATCAGTTAAATCTACTAAATCTTTTATAAAGAACCAATTCAACTCAAAAGTTTAAGCTTTTGGGTGAGGTTACATTAATGATTTTATATATCTATAACACGCCCCTTCACAAGAGAGCCCATTGGGCTTGAAAGATGGATGATGCATCAGGCCCAGCCTACCTATGCTAAGAAATTCCACAAAGAAAATGAGGGGCGGCGAGAACCGAACCCGGGACACCGAGACTTTGATACCATGTAGAATAACAAGAGACGAGAGGAACATTGAAATAAATCTATATATTGAATTGATTCAGGAGAGTACAATATACAAAGAAAAACTAATGGGCTTAGCCCATACCTAACCTAAATCCTAATGAAATAAGGAAATAAATCTTTACAAATAATAAAGATATTCTTTCCAACACTCCCCCTCAAGCTGGAGCGTATAGATCATAAGCAACAAACTTGAACAAGAAAGACGAAGAAACATAATATCAAAATAAACGAGTGGTGGTTGTAACAACTCTACAACTCACCCTAAAGAAAAATAATAAACTAAAGTAAAATATTATCTAGATCTGGAATATCTTTCTTCTGCTTCTTATATATTCGGGAGGAACAGAGACACTTCAGTTGGTCTTCCTGTTTTCCTCTTTTCAAATTGGCCGAGTCCTTGTTCAAAAAATCGCAAAATGTTGGTCTGATCTGCTTACGAGTAACATTTGATCTGATTTTTAAATTGATTATTTTTTCTTATTTTGTATGTGTATGCATTTGTTGTCCTGATTATGTGGCAATGTCTGGTAATTTAATATATGTTGCTCAAATTCAGTTGTAGTGTTGAACTTTCATATCACCATGAAATGTGCCAGTAAAATTGCTTCCATTTTCTTTTGTTTTCAACTAAGATCAAGTTTCAGCTGCCCCGTAAACGTGGTGAAGTTTTGGAAATTCCTTTAAAAAAGAACAATATTTTGGAGCTAAGATTTGCTTGGGAGGTTCCAGGCAATTGTTGAGTTTGTTCACCATTTCGTATTAGCAATCAACTTATGCGTGCAGTACAAAACCTATTTTGATTACTTTTGGGTTTTAGCTGATTCTATTTTGTTGATTTGTGCCATTAGTTTTGCATGATAACAATTTTGATAATGCTACTATTACTTAGTTGTCAATTTTGGGATCCTAGAACTTGTTTTGTAATTTGTCAATTATGGGAATGGACATTAAACACCTTAGAAAGAGGAAAAACAACCACTAGAAAGACTAAGGGAGTGGTTGTTCAAGGGGGTGGAGGGTGAAAAATCACTTCCATTCTATAGGAGTGGGTAAATTTTGTGGGATGGAATGTAAATGAGTTTTACTTTATTTTCAACTGTCAAACTTTTTGGATGTACCCAAATATTTTAAAGTAAATTTTGTTCAAATTTTGCATTTCCTCATTTTTTACCTTCTCGAACAAGCATACCCTAAAACGGTATTTTTCCTGTTTGAAATGAAACATAATGAATAGAATAAAATCATTTTTTTATTCATCTCTAGCTCTATTTCAAGTTCCTCTTCCTATTTATTTTTTCTATGCACTGATACATGTGTTCATATAGAGTTATACGCTAATGATTCCCTCATGTCTTTGTGGCAAAATTCCTTTGGGTCATAGGAACTCCGCAAGGATGGTTTTGATCTTGCTGAAGCTCGGTACAGGGAGCTAAAACCTATTCTTGACGAGGTAATTTTTTTTTTTGTGCACACATTTGTATACGAGTACTTCAAATTTATGCCTAAAAGCCAATTGCACCATCACTATTTTCTTTTTCTTCTTTCTCTTTCGAAGAAGATATCACTATATTCTTTAAGTTGTTAAGTTATTTTCTTTGGACGCTGCAGCTGGCTCTACTAGAAGCTGAGCAGAAAGCTGAAGAGGATGAAGGGCCTGAAACTAGTGCAAAGAAAAGAGGCAAGAAGAAAACTAGAACTTGATAGTTTATTTAGTACGAGGCTTGGGTGCCATCGAGAATGTAATTTGCAATTTTGGCCTAGTTTGATGTCATTATATGTGGAGAATATGCTAAGGATTTTATGCCGTTACTGTGCACGTATGATCATGTTACATGTAATCATTGGAAAAATGCATACACAAAAAATCACAGCTACGCTCGCAAAAAAAAAAAATCACAGCTACGTCACACAAGTTTCCTCCCAAAATATGTAAAGAATTATTTCAATCTAAAAGCAATTGAAATTTATATTAATGATTTTATATTAGATTTTTTTAATATATCCGAGTTAAGAGTTCATTGGATGGGCTTGACAGGTGAATAATGCACAAATTTACTTATGTGTTAAGAAAATTTATAGTAATTAATTATTTATTTATAAAATGGAAGTGATAAAGATTAAATTCATGATCATTAAAGCGGTTTTGATATTATATAAAGTTATTTCAATTCAAATATTTAAGTTATTAAATGGAAGTCATATTAATGATTTTTCATTAAATTTTTTAAAAACATTCAAGATTTGCTATTTTATATTATATACTTTTTAATAGAAAATAAGAGTAATTTACCCAAAAATTAAAAATTTAAAAAATAAGAGAGTTTAATTCAATGTTAATAAAATCGGACTGACCTGGTCGGGTCAACCCGGAAACGATAAACCGATCATATAATTGGTCTGGTTGAAGCAACGGACCGGCCATGCATCAGAACTGGTGCGACCTGGTAGGTTTTCATGAAAATCGGTAATCCGGTTCAAAAAAATTCCAAATTTTTTTAAAAAAATAATAATAATGGACATATTTGAATTTTTTTTGCTTATTGACTTACTTAAGTTATGTATCTACAATATTAATATTATTTCAATTATGTACTATGCAGAAAATTTTGATTTGATTTATTGTTAGAGATGTCGTTTACTGAACCTGGTCGTATCACGATCATTATATTTTTGTTTGATCCTTTATTGAAAAATAATATGTGATTTATTATTTTTTATATTAAAATATTTGAAATTTTTATCATTTTTTTAGATATTTGAGTATGTTTATAATTTTTTAATATAAATTATAGAATTGCATATAATTACCGGGTCCGTAACTCAACCAGGTGAATAAGTTTTAATAAGATTGTTTTAATTAGTATGTATGGGGCCAAATTTATCTGTCACTAATTCAGTTGACCAACTGCTTTTAACATCCGTTACACAGTACGCTTGTTCTCCATGTATATCGAATACATGTCTTCTACACTTGAATTTGAAATTGAGTATTGGCTGTTGTATATTTCTGTGTCTATCATCAAATCATGATTGGTATTGACCCTTGATTTTGAGAATTAATGTAATGATAAAAATTTTATTGGTTGATTTATCGATGCTCGAAAGAAGTATATTGAAGGTGAGAATGTGTTGGTGTGTATATATCTCTAATGATCATTACTATTTATCACAAAATATTACCTCAAGTACTAGTTCTCAAATGTAGGAACAGTTTGTGTTGCCAAGTTCATGATGACACGATCTCTCCACTTAGCATTTATTCATGTGATGACATATAAGAGGATGGATACTTTTATTACCAAATTCTTTTACTACTAATTTACTATCTATTTAATCACCATTAAATCAAAGAGAGAAAATGCTAATTTTTTTTGAAAAAATAGAAAATGTTGTATACAGCGTGACATTTTAATAAAATTTAGTGATTAGATTTTTTAATTTTTTTTTTTGTTCAAATGTGACACTTTAGTCAGGTGCCTATAATAGCATGGGTAGTATGAAGAGGAACGAAACCTGAAGCACGTAAAAAGAAGAGCCTAGTACGAGCCCTTATTTTCTGCAACATAATCGTATTTCTTAATCATTCTCAAGTGCTGCCAAAATTTAAAGCTCTTTGAAAAAATTCTAAGGCTTAAAGAGTATCTCAAAAGAAGAACCCACCGCAGTCTCTACACTCTCCAAGGGTCAAGATCATAAATAAATATTATACAAGTATCTATATGTACTAGAATAATTTCAACCCCTTCGCGCATGCAAGGGTTATAATTTTATATAACGCCTTTGAGCTACAAAGCTGCCTTACAAAACAAATTTATAAAAATCCAAAACGGGTATTTTTGGTATCATCGGCACGCGTGGCTATGTTCTGCCTCTATTAGTGGCCAGAAGCCAGGGTCCCAAGTTAGAACAAAATTAAAGGCAAAAATTAGCTTACACATTCTTGAAACTTTATCTGCAGAAGTGGAATGGAATCTCACAAGTAACGAGAAAGAGGGACAACTTTTGAACATAATATAATCAATCATAAGGGGTATCTTAAAACTGATAATAAAGAGTGGCATCTACTTGTTACAAACTCGAAATTGTGAATGGGAATAGATTTATTTATGAAGGGCACTAACTTTGATTTTATTTTATTTTTTTAATTGTTTATGTAATTTGGAGAATTCAAATCCCTATATTGCATGTAAGGCGTATGTAGTTCACTTTTACTATGATTAACCACTTTGGGTACTAACTTTCAATTTAAATTGTGAGGAGGGTTATACTTATAACTTTTTTTTTTACAATCTCTTGCAATCATTCCTTAATACCGTTGATTTCCGCCAATCAACGGTTATGATTTTTGCAAATTAAACTCGTTAATTAATTATTAGTTCACATAATCGTTAATTGGCGGAAATCAACAATGTTAAGATATGGCTGCAAGAGGTTGTAAAAAATATAACCTTCCTATTAAATTGTAGCTAAGATGGATAATAAATTACATGAACCGTGATTTACGAGGAAAAGAAAAAGAGATAGAGAATCGCCTTATATAATTCAGAATTAAATGTTTGATTGAAAAAAAAAAAACGATTTTAATGATTTTTCTTCTTTCCCTTAAACAATTTTTACGACTTTCGAATGGGCACAAAGGCTGAATATCCAATTAGGGATATATTTTTCTTATGTTATATGAAAAATATTACCTCATGTTATAGAGATAAAAGTATAAGTGAGATCCATGAGTAAGAAGAGAAAAAAAAAATGTGGTGGGATTCAACCTTTTTTTGTGTATAGGAAAGTTATTTATCTCATGTAAAATGAAATAAACATAAACCTTTTTAATATTATGCCTTGAAGCACTGTTTTTAATTTTTGGTTTCATGCGCGTTTGCATATTGCTAAATTACTTTATGTTGCTGGACGCGGGATACCCGCCTCTACTAAAGGCATTTTCCCCAACTACTCATCTTCCTCTTTTAGTTCGGTTTCCTGTTGGATTCTTGATCACACTATTGTCATTTAACATGTACTTGCCTCAGCTATGTATTTATATTTAGAGATTAATGTATAAGATATAAATGTATCTCCTGTACACACATAAAATACACATACAAAAGTGTACGAAATTCATATGAAGTTATGTGAGAAGAAAAGAAATATATATATATCGGCCCACATATTTTTATATGGGTTTATCTCCTACACACATAAAAATGTGTGAATCTCACGTGAGGAAAAAAAGAGAAAAGAAATTCAGCCTTACATACTTATATATATATGTGTCTAGTAAATAAATTTATTTCCTCAATATAATAAACATTAAATCTTATATTTATATATTATTATATGTTAGAGTCATGGGAAAAAATGGAGAACTTCATATCCAAAACCTGGATTGGTAGGATCCGTTAGGATTTTGGACATACGTTGATATCTAAAAAATGAGCTTATTTAAAAAAATGTTTAATTTCTGGCGTGAAAACTTTTTAAATAGTCGTTTCATTTGATGTTTTGTGATAGACCTTTTTTTAAATTTTTAGTATCGCTTTTGTGATAGACTTTGGCTCTGTTTATATTAGACACTCCAAAATGCAAACACATAGTTTATGGGAAGAAAAAATCAATTCAGTCCAATTCAATTCCCTTGGGAATATGTCTCTTATATTCACAGTCAGACAGAATTTTGTTGAGCTTTTCAGGTTGGGGGAAATCTCAAATAAGCATGCACTAATTCGTTAATTATTTTAATCTCCACTCTTTAATAGATATTTGAAATTTAAGAATAGGTTTTTAATAAATTTAATTGATTGACTAATTAAGATTTTGTACTAGAAAATATTTTTGCTTTTATTACAGATTTTTTTCTTTTTTATTATAATAGGACTCACTCACTTTTATGGAAGTGTAATAGAAAAAAATTATGCAATAAAAACAAAAACATCACACCCTTAATATATATACATGTATTTACTGAAAAATAGATTTTTATTCTCCTAAGAAATTAGCCTAATAATCTTTTACTTACTTAAAAAAACATCAAATCCTTTTAAAGTATTAAATGATTTAACTTTTTCATTTAGGGTAATTAATTTTGTGGGGCTAAGTAATTATAAACTATACTCTATTATATATATATGGGTAAAGGATTTCTTCAGTCGCCGGAGATAAAATTATCTCTAGTGAACTCAAAATGACGTTGTTTTGGGACGGAAATTAATGTGTTTTTGTTTGTAATTATAATATATTGCATTATTTTATTAGTTTTTATCATTATAATTTTTTAATTTATAACCCAAAACGATATCATTTTGATATCACTAGAGATAACTTAATCTCCTATATATATATATATATATATATATATATATATATATATATATATATATATATATATATATCAAACAAGTTGACCAAATCCATGCTTTTATATATCGTAATAATTACTTAAATCATTAAAAAAATTAAAGACAGTGGCGTCTAGTAATTTTGTACAGTATTTTTTATAACTTAAGCATATGATTTGTTTTCACCAAAAAAAAAAAGCATATGATTTGTAGAAGTATGAAAATATATAATTCTAGGTTCACTGTAACATGTTAACTAATTAACGATATAAGGACAAGTTCCATAAAAAAAAAAAAAGGAAAGATAGTAATCAATTTCGTAGCTGAATAAGCATGAAAATGGTCAAATAGTTCAGGGACGTCAAAAAAAGAAAGATAATAACGACGTAATTGGGTTAGCATAATAATATGAAGGCAAAAAGAAAAAACAATAAAGGAAATTAATATTAACAAAAAGGTTTTATTAATTTTAATTATTTTCTTATATTTCATTCGACAATATATTGCTGCAAAAGCAAATAGAAGTTGACAGCTTGTTTATGGGTTTAGTGCAGGTACTTTTAAAGTAGGTAAGATTGTGTTTTCTTATTAGTTATAATTATGTATTAGGGATAATATATAGTTATAATATCAAATTGTTTGTTGATATTTAAAAAGGTTTTATAATTCTCATGTTGAAGGGGAATTGAAATCTCATGTTATAGAGATAAAAAACATGTTGGACCATGTATTAGAAAAAATTATATGTAGGACCCATATCAACACGAAAATCGAAGGGTGTGTAGGAAAAGTGTAATTCTTATGTTGAATGAGAATTATAAAACCTTATTTAAAAAGAAAAGAATCTAATATTATTTTAGTTAATTTTGTCTAATGTTAATAAACAGAACGATATCGTTTTTAGGTTAAAAAATTATAATAATAAATATTATTATAACTTCGAAATAAATTAAGATACATCATGATTTCTGTCTCAGAATGATGTCATTTTAGTGAATATTAACTATGTATTATGTATTACTATGTACATCATAATTTTGGTTTTCTAATATTATTTTCTTAACTGTGTATTAATGTGTACATCATGATTTCTATCTCAGAATGATGTCATTTTGGTGAATAACTTTAATATTATAACTATGTATTACCCGTAATACACAGTTAAGAAAACCAAAATTTTCCCTTTGTTATATATTAAAACTACAAAAAAAAAAAAAAAAAATAGCCAGGTAAGCAATGCATCATCAACCACTCTCAAAGTTGCACTGTTGTTCTTCATACATATATATAACTCCCATTTCCGTTCCGTTCCATTCCATTCCATATCATACGTTAACATCAGTATATTCACTTCTTCATGATTCCCACTTCTACCTTCTCCACATAAAAAAAATCTTGTATGGATTCTTTGTTCTCCTTTACTAAATAATCATCACATCATAAACCTATATACAAGCATTACCAAGCTACCCATTTGATTCTCTCACTACTCTCCAAAAAACACACACACAGAGAGATAAAAAGATGGGAAGAGATTTGTGTGGAATGGAAGGTGGGTTTGTTTCAAGGTTGAAAAACTCATGGACCAAAATGGAGAAAGCCTTAAACGATGCAGTTTCAAAGAGCTTTGTTGGAAGATACTTCAAATTAGAAGCAAGGAAAACATGCTTCACAACAGAGCTACGTGCTGCCACTGCCACTTTTCTCACCATGGCTTACATCATCACAGTCAATGCCACCATCATCACCGCCTCCGGAGGAACCTGCTCCGCCGCAGACTGCTCTGCTCCGGCGGGTCCAGACTGTGTGATGAAGCCTAATGCTGGATATGAAAGTTGTCTTGCAAAGACAAAGAATGACTTGGTCGTAGCCACGGCTGTAACAGCCACGGTTTCATCCGTGGCTATGGGACTCTTAGCCAACCTTCCTTTAGGGTTGGCTCCAGGTATGGGACCCAATGCTTATTTAGCTTTTAACTTGGTTGGTTATCATGGAAGTGGGTCACTCTCATTCCAAACTGCACTTGCTGTGGTTTGTGTTGAAGGATGTGCTTTTCTTTTAGCTTCTGCTTTTGGGTTAAGGGGAAAGCTTGCTAAGCTCATACCTCATTCAGTTAGGCTTGCTTCTGCTGCTGGGATTGGGCTTTTCATTGCTTTTGTGGGCTTGCAAGCTAACCAGGGTGTTGGGCTTATTGGGCCTGATCCTTCCAATCTTGTCACCATCATGGCCTGCAAAAGCACTGACCCAGAAACTGGTGCATGTTTGGGTGGGAAATTGCAAAGCCCAAAGTTCTGGCTTGGCCTTGTTGGTTTCCTTATTACAAGTTATGGATTAATGAAGAATGTCAAGGGTAGCATGATTTATGGCATTGTTTTTGTAACTTTTGTGTCTTGGTTTAGGCACACAGAAGTGACTTATTTCCCTGATACCCAACTTGGTGATGCAAATTACAACTATTTCAAAAAAGTAGTTGATTTTCACAAGATAAAATCCACTGCTGGGGTTCTTAGGTTCAGTGATTTTAACAGGAGAGAAGTTTGGGAGGCCTTGGCTACATTGTTCTATGTTGATGTGCTAGCCATAACTGGCACCATGTACACCATGGCAGAGATTGGTGGTTTTGTTGATGAAAAAGGGAATTTTGAAGGTGAATACATGGCTTACATGGTTGATGCAGCTGGCACCATTGTGGGTTCTGCTTTGGGTGTTACAACAACAGCAACATTTGTGGAATCATCAGCTGGGTTGCGAGAGGGTGGTAGAACAGGATTAACGGCTGTGATCATTGGGTTATTCTTCTTTTTCTCATTGTTTTTCACTCCCTTATTGGCTAGTGTTCCTCCATGGGCTATAGGACCTTCACTGGTGCTTGTTGGGGTGATGATGATGAAGGTTGTGAAGGACATAGATTGGACCAACATAAAGGATGCAGTACCTGCTTTTGCTATAATGCTACTCATGCCTCTCACTTATTCCATAGCAAATGGGATTATTGGTGGGATTGGTCTCTACATTGCTCTTAGCCTCTTTGACTATGCTGCTAGCACCATAAATTGGTTAAGGAAGATGAGGAGAATGGTGATCAAGGAACAAAACCAAGTGTCTGCTACAGCAGGTGTTGAGTCAACAGTGGAAATAATATGAGATATTGTTGTGGAGTAATTATAATTTTGGTTATCAATTATGAACTTACGGTATTAATTAGTTTTAGAACTCCTTGTTTATAGATTTTAGATGCTATTTTATAGGTAGCTAGTTCAGAGACCTATATAATAGCATCTGTCATCATCAGATGGAAATAATGCAGCTACATTGAAACAAAACTAAATAATTCTAGTTCAATCAGAAACCAGAAATCCATAAACGTTATTTACTGACTGACTCAACTACATTGAAACAAAACAAAATAATATTAATGAGATTTAAGAACAGAACTCAGGTTTTCATTCATACGAAGCTATAGTAGCATCCGAGTCTAGAATGTAAACTAGTATTTTCTACTTGTGCACATGATGGTGTACTTGCACCAAAAGAAAACCCAAACATTGCACATGCCTCTACTTACATTACTTGTGGACTATATCTACTGCAACGATATGTTCAGACTCGTTCTCAACCCCAAAAATACACACATCTTCTGGTTGAATATTATTTCCTTTGCAAAAATCTAACCATCCTTTTGTCAGTATTTTGAATGGTTGATCATGGTAAAGGACCGGCCACAATCTCCTCAGTGGATCACGAAGGAAAACCACCATCCTGTCTACTTGTACTCTTCCCCTGCGAGACAAAGGCAAGCATGCTAGCAATTTCTGCAGTAAATACAAGTTCAAATGGTCAAAAACCCAAATAGAAGAATGAGCAACAGCATATAAAAACAGGTGTCCCACAAAAAGTGATAAACTTAATGAGAAATAAAATTTGGCATTCTGTCATATGGGAAATTACAAGCATTCGAAAAACAAATTGTCTCTAGGCAAGTGTGTAGCTATCCACAAAGGAAACTCATATTTCTTCCTATCTTGAGAAACTGTAACCATAATCTCAGCTCCCGCAATCCTAGTTTGTTAGGCAAAATCAATTTATAGCATAAAGTATATAACAATGCATAAACACAAGCTCAAACGGGGCTTGTTAATATCGTACAAGAAAATCACTGTCATCCGGCACCACACAAGAGAAAGTGGCTGCTGGTTTGAAGTGACTCCCATTATCTTGATTAAACGTGTGAGAACTGGGACTCCACTCTTCCTTTATAACCTTTGGCAACCCTACAATCGCACGAAAGATTTATCCATGAGACAGAATCTGGTAATGTACATAAAATGAGACAGACACGTGCATGACAAACAAATAATGAGATCGAAAGTGAGCAAGTGTTGTATGTGTGTGTGTGTTGGGGGGGATTCAACACCTGTTGCTCCCAATTCATCCTTGTTATTGTACACATCGGGAGTCACAAGCTCTTTCTTAATCTTTTTAGATATTTCACCTGTAATCATAATAGTTAATTGATTAATTCAGGTAAATCAAGGAGCTCGTATGACAAAATACATATAAACTGAGAAACTGTTAATTTACATTACTGCAAACAAGAGATGGAACTCACAAATAATGAGATTTAAAGTGGATAACAAATTTCAAACAGAGGTGGTGGAAAAGAAAATACCTGTTGCAATCAATTTATCCTTGAAACTGCACAATGTGGGAGTCATTTCCACGGGCACTTTCTTCATTTCACCTGTAATCATAATAATTGATTGATTAATTCAGGTACATCAAGGGGGATCCTCTGAGAAAATATATACAAACTGAGAAGATAAATCATTGTGAATATGAGCACCTGAGAGAGTTGAGATCCCATCGAACATCTGTTTGGTGTTGTGAAAACCACCATTACGCAAAGCATGTTTCTTTTTCGATATGACCACCTGTTCACTTTCTGTAAATGAACAATTATAAAGAAAAAATAAAAAACCAAATGTAGGAAATCATTACACATATTACAAGAAATAAACCTAGAAGCCTAAAGCCCTACAAATGTGTGAAACAAACTAAGATAGCAGTAGAGTGTTTATCTGATCTCTTAACAAATTATAAAGTCACTGGAAATGGAACTGTAATACCTAAGCCCTCGGCATATTGGCACTCTTGAACTTTCCTCTTGGACATAATGGATTTGTTGTCTCTGTTTTCTTCAGGTCTTAAGGTAGAGGACTTGTCATATGTGCTTTTATCTGTCTCTCCAAGAGAATTATTTCTTCCTGAAATTTCAAATTCAGATGCATCTGAGGTACCTCCCGTACCCAATACCCCTTCAAACATAGGATCTTTATTATTACATTTGGTTACATCATTTTGATATATATGGGATCCATTGCCAACATGAGAACCAGTTGTAATTTTCACAGTCCCATCAACACCACAGGTATGGTCATCTCTTTTATTGTCTTCAAATTCTCTGTTTGTCATGTGACTTGGGTCTTCAAAGTGTTCTGATATGCACACAGATTGGGCCCTTCCATTATTACCATCATATTTCGAAATATTCTCTCTGTTATTTCTTGTTCCTCCTATATCATCATCCTCCCTGTGCTGGCTTTTCATTCTTGGCACTTCCTGCTTGGAGAAAACTGAGGAATTTGGGTCTTGTCTAACAAACACACCATCTGAAACAGGAGAGCCACTTTTGTCCCTACTTCTTTTTTTCTGATTTCTTTTTGTAGAAAAATCAAGCCTTTCACACCCAGAGTTATCATAGATCTTGACATCAAAGTGCAATTCATTAATATAATTGAATATCAGAAAATATCCAATTTTAAGGCCATGATCCACTGAAAAAACATTCCATCCTTCCCCAAAAGCAAAAGAACCATCAACATTTGATACAGTAACATTCCATTGTTGCCCACTTGAATCCTTGAGAATGATTTTCTTGTTAACCAAGGGTGATACAGTAGAACTAAACTTAGGAGGTATATACTGCAGTTTCAGAATAAGTTCACAAATATAAAAAACATCAAAACCAATGGTCAATATAAAGATAAATTCACTCGTTTATTGTTACAGAATCAGTATATTAAAAAAAATAAAAAATAAAATAAACTAAAATGAGCATCTCGTTGTTACCCGAATAAAATAAAATGAAATAAGTGGTTATCATACCAAAACACTGAAATAGTCGTCATCAGCCATGACCTTGAAGAAAGAGGTAGAAGAGGGTTTCGCTGTTCCGTGAAACAATAGACAGTTCTGTGTGCACGTCGCACACACTTGTACATTGCGACCCATCTCTTCTCAGTTGATGATCCAAATTCTGTATTTGACAACACAGAAATGTTTTTAATAAGAGATAAACGGAAGAAAAAAAAACCCAACTTTTATCGGTTAAAAAAAATCAAAGCATGCGTTTATGATTTTTATAATGGGGTTTCGAATTCTGCATGTCGGTTTGCTTGGTTTGCACAATTTCTCTCTGGGGAAGGTGAGTTTTTGAGTGTGAGTGTGACCAAAGACTGTGTGTGGTCTGTGACCCTTTGACGACTTTGGTTCTCGGTTTCTGACCATGATTTTGGGACGGTAGTGTTTCCTATTCTTGTATATTACCGATTGGGATCAGTGTTTTTATTCTTTCTTTCTTTTTTAATACATAGCGTTTATATTTTTTAAAGATATAAAATTGATAAAATTATTATATTTTAGGAAAAAATATTGGGAAAAAAATATAAGAGACAACTTATATCTTTTCATTACGTGGAAACCACACATTTATTTTATTTATTTGTCAATTCTCTCCTCCTTTATCTATCTTTTTCTCTCTCTTAAAATGACACAACTTTTTTTGGTAAAAAAAATGACACAATTTTACATCTTTTAAAATGACACACACTATATTTTATACTAAGAGAAATAGAAATTATGATGAAAAAAATTTTAAAAACAAATATTTTAATATTAAATAAAAAATAATTTTAAATAAAATAACTATTCTTTGAAATTTCCTTATCAATATTATTTAAAAAATAATAATAATTTTACTCAAATAAATTAAATTAAACTCTCAAGTGATTTGTTATTGTGCCTTTCTTCTTTTTTTTAATTATCACCCGCTTCTTAAATTATATATTTATTTTATTTTATTTTCAAAATTATATATCAATATGCTCTTATTTGACTATTGTTGACCCATAATAACTAGTTTAGTTATTTCAATAACTGCCTTATAAGAGAGGAAATCTTTTTATCTCATTTTTTATCATTTTCTCCCACTTATTTTTCATCTTTCTTCCAACCCAATTATTGACTTTCACCCGATTATTTCTAAGATTATATCGTTATCGAAAAATTGCCATTACCCTTAAGTCTTTGAATTTTTATGCAAAAATTCGAACTCATCTCCGAATTCTAATATGTTGCAAAGAAAAATTCAAGTTGCCAAATATATATTGCAATTGTCTATTACAATAGTAGGCACTTTCAAGGTCTTAATGGTCAAAAATTTTAAGGGCAAAGAAAAGTAATGCAAATCAAATCCAACACTATAACAACCATCTCAAGAGGATAATTCAGCAAAAATTGGGACTCCAAAGTAATCAATGTGTTTCTCGCTTAATAGCTAAATATTAGACTTCTAATAATTGCAATATTGGTAATGATATCAATGACATGAGGATATGAATTGTTTGATTGATGCATATCTTGGCAAGAATGGGCAAATTTTTATTCAGATATATATTATTGTGGACTCATATATAAGACTCATTTAATATAAAGTTCAATAAGACACAATAAAAATAAAGAACAATATAATCAAAGGAGAGTATCAATTCAAGATACTAATCCTAATACGAAAGCATCAAATTTATATTTGGGCTTATAGAAGATGCACAAAAGGTCCAAAATTCATAGATAAATAATAAGAGGTAAGGCCTACATGTATAATTATTCTCCCTTTATTTATTGTTATGATGTCACTATACACACATCAATTCTTATTTGTACATAGTGTGATATGCTATACTCAAATGTATCTAATTCATATATATATATATATATGAGAGAACACCTAGGTTCAAGATAAATTCACTAGTCTTTTTGGCTAGAGATATCTATACTCAGGATAGAAGTTGACTATGCAGCCATATTTTTTACTCGTTCTTTAGATCAAATAAATATAATAATGATTTGATTCGTTGTTTATATCAAATGGAATTTGCTTTTTCATCATTAAAAAAAATAAGTTATGATGAATTCACATTCCATTGTCTTGGTTCACTTAATTACATCCGCCCCTTTTACATAAAAACTAAAATAAAAAATTCCTATACTTTGATTTTTAAGATCTTATTATTATTATTATTTTCCTTCTAAGTTTGTACTAATCTTCTAAGATAAAAAGAAACAAATGAAACTCCAATTTTAAAAATTCTCTTATGCTAAAGTTGATAATGGTAAAGAATGTTGAAGAAAATCAACAACTTTTGTATGAATATCTAAAAAAAAGACTACCAGAAGTACAAATATTATATCAACTCAAGTGAAATGGATGCACAAGAATATAATGCATATGAAATACAAGTTGAAAGTATCATATATACCACACTAAATATTTCCTTAGGACCTGTTTGGTGTGATGTATAAGGCCTGATAGTATAAACTTATACTATACGTTATGACATTTTTAGTTCTTTGATGTGACCATCATATAGTATAAGTTTATACAGCAGATTCCTTAATACATCAAAACGGTGTATAACTTAATCCGGCCTACGGGAGAGGGATTAAGCCTGATAAGGGATTAGTATATTAACATCGTTGACCAGTGCAATTCTCAATAATTAATATATTAAAATAAATATATTAAAAAAAAAATTTCCAATATATTAATTTTTAAAATGTTGCAATTTTTTTATAAAAAATTTATTTTTGGACTCAATAATCAATAGATTTTTATAAAAATTAATATTATAAGATATTTTTAGAAGAAATATATAAATTATTTATTAAAAATATATTTTTATCTTATTTAGTATTATACAGTGCATTACCAAATACTATATGATATTATTTTATACAGTATATTGTTTTATACAATACTTTGCCAAACGCTGTATAGTTTTAAAATTCAATTAAGTCATATACAATCAAACCTTATATTATCATGTCTTATACTATCATACTTTATCTTATACTATGCACCAAACATACCTTTAACTAACTGAAGAAAACAATAATAATGATTGCAACTAGAGTAAAGTATGCACCAACAATTCAAGGAGACATACCCACACAAAAATTAAGTTTCGACTCATGGAACGTGTAACGAGCTACACCAAATAAAAAATGTAGAACAATTAGTTCATAAGGACCAACATTATATCACTATTCATCAATAGATATTGCTTATAGCTAAAGAAGTAGGAATAACAACATTTGAAATGAAATTCTTTCCATTAATTAGGGATTCATAAAATGGTAAAAGGAGTAGCAATGAAAGCGACAATAAATACAAAAGTTGTGGTCATTAATGTATGAATCATCAAAATATTGAACCATCCAATATAAAGACAAAATTCAATATTAATTGTCTAATTGAGAAGTCCCTAAACTGAAAATATACTCAATCAAAAAAATTAGAATGATGAATATTCTATTCATAATATATTAATATCTATTATAATATATTTTAAATTGTGTAAATAGAATATATGTTTTTATGACAAAAAAGAGAGAGAAAAGAGCCTTTGTGGCAAAAAAAATAAAATAAATAGAAAAATGAGGATAATGAAACAATAAATTTGACAACAACAAAAATAAATGAGATAACAAGAGACAATCAATAATGAAGGGTTTTATAAGAGTTATGTCGTAGAAAAAGTAATTGTCTAATGTTATAGAGATTTGTTTTGCGTGTCAGAGTTTTTTTTGCTGCGGGCCCCACAAAATGTTGTGAGTGTAGGAAACATTTTCTGGTCATGTTAAATGATAGATGATAAACCCAATAATGGCACAATAAATTTGACAACAACAAAAATAAACATTGAGATAACTTATGCCGCCATCGACATAAAACATGATATGACACAACACTCCGACACATTAATTCTAAAATATATTAAATTTTGATATATTAAGACACGTTTTGATATTAAATAATATTTTCAATATATATAATATGTGGTAGGATCCTTTGATACTGGTGTCAATATTTGAAATTTGACACCAATACAGAGTCTTTAGATCAAAAAAGATCAACGACTCTGATTTGTAAGCATGTGACACCATTGATCTTTTCTTATCTAACGGTTATTAGATGAGGTATCAAACTTCAAATTTTACACCAGTATCAAAGTATCATACCTCATATAATATAGTTTACATTTCCCCTTTGTTAGCCCAATACATAGTCTTATAGCATATAGGCTTTTTAGTCTGATGCTTTACTCTAGTTTGATTGGGATGAGTGGCCCAATTTGTTACACCACCCACCCCTATAAGCACGACCTCGTCCTCAAAGTTGTTTTAGGTTGTTCGGCTGAGATTAACATTGGATGAGGAGCTTTGACCCATGTAAGGTGTGATGGTTTTCCAGCTGTGAACCATTTGTGTTATCCAACGGTATGTAATATGAACCTTTGGATTGCTTCGCTTTTGATGCACTTGATCATATGGACTGCATGCTGTCGACCAAGGAAGAACATATAGGCCGTTGGATTGTCAACCACCAGCGAAGAATCTGCAAAAATCTGAACTTGATCGTAGGGCTGTGAAGTAGTTTGGATAACGGAATAATTTCACCCGTTGGATCAGCCAAGATGGTGCCTGATAGCTAGATCTCATTCTCATAATTAGCCGTCACTTAAGCATCTGAATAATTCTTCTTCTTCTCTATACAATCTCCATGTTTTTTATTCTATGAGGCTCAAAAAACAAATCCTCCCTTTCTTTCGTACATTTATGCCACTTGACCGTGTCAAAGAGGGTCAAATTTGTGTCTCAAAATGTTAATTGTGTGTCGTAATATGTCGATGTTTGACATGTGTCTGACGCGCATTTAAGAAAATTGACTTGTCTGTGTTTCATAGGAGATGATAATCCAAGAATAGTAAGCATAAAACTTGGGCAATAACTAATAAGAGATTTGAAGAGAAAACCCATGACAAAGAAGACTATGTTGAAGGACGACAAACCATGGGCAAATAACAAAAGAAATGTCATTGGTGAAATGAAGATCAAGCCAAACTCTGATGGTATGTAATTTCTTGATTTAGATATTTATGCAGGGGTATAATAGTATTTTCCTCCATAGCTCAAAGTTGCACTCTCTCAAAATTGCATGACTTTTATATAAATTATCTCGACATACTTTTATAACAAATGAAAATAACCAACGTATGATAAAGGTGATACTCCTTTTTGCAAGAGTAAATAACGTGCATGAAAAGATTTATTTAATTAAATTGGTTTTCATTTCCCAAAATTCATTCATAATAGTTGGGGAGTTTTGAAAAATATATTTTTTGACACGTTTTAAATTTATACATATTTTTACAAGAGTCAATTGTATACTCGTCTAATATTAGGAACCATTTGAAAGTGAGAATGACTAACTTTTTTATAAAATCATTATATGTATGCTTTTGAGTTTTGACCGCTCTTAAACATATCGAGAATCAATTAAATACATTATAGGAGTATCCCGAGAGTAGAAAGAGTTTTATAAAATTTCATTCACATCATATACAAAAATTCATTAATCTTGAGCTCATTTTTGCAAATTTATCATATCCACTTAGAACATTGACTTGTATACTTGTTATTTGAGTGAGTTATCTTTTCATCATCTTCTATTGTAGAATCATATTATAAGGCCAAGAAACTCGGTGGATGAAAGTTTTCCGATAAGTTTAGAGGTTATATGTTGCTAAGCACATGTGAAATTTAGTGGATTGTAATATTTTCAAGCACATGTGAAGCTTGATTTCTAATGGAAGAATCGTTTGAGCGACTTACAATATTAGGTCACGAGTGATGATGATTGAACCATGATAAATTATTTTTGCAAACTTCTTAATCCTTAACTATTAATTTCTTACACTTTTATTCCTTCATTAATATCCAATACGTGCTAGTATATATTGTACGATTGAGATAGATTGTACGAGTTATTTAAATGTTTTGATAAGTTTTACTTATATCAAATTTTTCATGAAATTATAATTTATAAATAACAACGGATATTTGCAGAAAATAAAATTAAAAATATTACCGTGCTTAATTCATCCTCTTTTGAATATGTAAGCCACTTTTTTGAAAAAATTATTCCAAATATTGTATTCTTTGAGTCTGTTTGGTGCACTTGATGAAAGGGATAAGATATTATAAACTATCTTATCATATCCTTATCTATTATTTAATCCCCTAATAAAATATGATATATTTTTCCTATTAACTTCAATTATAATACTCATAGCATAATTTCTAATCCTAAGCCAGCTTGGGTTAAGAGGAGGATGTGATAGGATAGAAAAATAATATTTTTTTATTTTTCCCACTGTACATGAAAGTAGAGTGTCCGCCTAAAATCCCTCCTCCTCAGTAGTTGTGTTGGCTGGTCATCACGACATCTTTCTTGTCATCCCCTAAACATCTGTGCAAGGTGTGTCACAACACAACTCTGCTCTCACGAACTTTTTGGTTATCAAATAGTATATGATTGAAGGATCCAGGATTGAAACTTCTCATCCAACAACACAAAATTATGGCGGCGTGTGTGGTGTTGTTTTTGCCGATGGGTATGGCGAGTTGGCATTTGAGCTACAATAAGGTCCTCTTTCTCAGTGGTGCAGTCTTCATCACTCTTGCAGTAGGTGTCCAGCTCACTCCTTGTTTCCCTCTGATTTCGTCACATCTGTTTCTTCTTATTTTTCTCTTCTGTTGTACAACGGCGAACCCAAAAATTTTATTGAGAAAGGGCGAAAAATAAAAGTATTTTTTTATAAATAAAAATATTTCAAATATAACAAAGATTTAATATACAAAAAATTGAAAGAAATTTATTATAAAAATTAAGATCACTTTACTTGACTCTTACTCTACGTATTTTTATATTGTTAAACTCATCTACAATAAAAATAGATTCAGAAAATGTTTAAATAAATAAATTAAAAAATGTGTGTGAAAATACATTGTACCTAAATGATATTTGGACAAGCTGTTGAATCCAGTAAAATTATTCAAATATAATCATCAAGATATATTGTAGAACAACACTCAAGTTAACCAAAGTAAACACTACGAGATCTCAGAGTCCAAAAAAAAAGAAAATACAGATTAAAAAAATACACTAACATATCATTAAATGAAACATTTGAAATTTTAAAATATCACAAGTCTCCAATAAATGTGTTGTTATGCTCTATTGTATTTCATCTTGAGTTTTGATTATTTATTTTTTTAATTTATTGGTTCATCCGTGTTTTGAATTTTTATTTTAATTTATTTGTCCAACACAATTTATTCTTTTAGTTTGAAAAGTATTCCTCAAAGAAACATTAAAGCACCAAACGTCACTATAAAAAAATGTTAATCAAGGTAAGATAATGAGTTGAAACGAAACATGAGGATGATATGAATGGGTTTCGAAGCAAAACAATCGAATAATAGCAACATTGTTAATTTCAAAAAAATAAATAAAAAATACAGATAATGAGAGACCTGAGCTAAGAAGATTTGTTAAAATTGAGAGAGAAATGAGTTTTTTCCATGGAGATGCCGATGCCCGATAGTGCCATGAGAATTTGTAGAGGGGTCTTTTCACATATTTCGATAGTGGAATAGCAATGAGAATAAAAAAAGATTGAATGTAATGTGACATTTGATGGTGTCATGAAGAATAATTTTATAATATACAATTTTTAAAACAAATGATTTAATAATAAGGATTTATACTTCTTATGCAACATAAGAAAAACACTTACATCGTTTTACGTGCCAATATTTATACTTTTTTTTATTTACTTTTTTATATCAAAATATGTGTTGTATATTGAAAAATAAACCCCTTAATAATATTACTACAAAATTTATTTTATATATATATATATATTGAAAAAAAGTTTCTTTAATGGTGGGCCACCTAGCCCCCTAAATCCATCTCTGGTTGTCGGTAATCGTGATTCTTGTGTTTCTTCTCTTCACGAAATCGACTGAGAGGTGAAACCCAGTGGGGTCTTTGAATAACAATTATGTGAACTTTGACAAGTCTTGGACTCAGAGCAGATTGAGTTATGTGGATTCTTGTGAGTTTCAGAGGCTGAAACGACGTGATGTTTCATATTTGCTTAATGGGTCTTGGGTCATGGTGGCAGGGGATTCCCATTTCCCAAGCTCGAATTTTTGCACTTCCATTGCTTGAGTTTGGTTATTCGGAGCGTGTGCAATCAGTTAAAAGGGTTTTCTCTTTCTTTCTTCAGTATACTGAAGGGTATTTCCATCTGATGGGAATAATTCCTTTTGTGGTTTGGAATGCGGAAAATTTTATCACTGACCAGACAGATGGGTGTTAATGGGTCGAGTCGAGTCAAACTTTGATTTTAGAAGCTTAAAGTACGTTTAAATGTGTCAGCCTAACCAATTACCTATTATGAATATAATTATCAGCACGTGATCTGTCTTATTTATAAAAAATAAAAGTCTAATTTAGCCTATTAGTCTGTTTACAAAAATAAGACAAGAAAAATTTATTCAAATAAAATATACGATTAATAGCACTAGTAATTCCATAAATATTCATAAATTCAATATATATCCAAACATCATAATATAGAACAAAATAATTCAAAAAGTATATTTAATCAATAAAATAGGGTAAAATTGATTGAAGAGAGAGAAAGAGCTATTACAAGTAGTATACAAAATATAAAAAAAAAATAATAATATACCATGTCAGCCTGAGAGGCTTTAAGGCCGAGCGTTTGAATTGGAGTCTGAGACATTTTTATTAAACGAGCTTTTATACAAGTTCAAGCCTGATTCCAACAACCAATTTTAGGCATGTAACCTCAGGTCTTCACGAGTCGAGCCAAATACTCCTTGAAAGGCCCCTAGTTCATTTATCACCCCTAAATTTGGCTACAAGAGTTCGACCCCTTGAATTTAATCAACGTACCAATTGAGCTATATCTTACGGTTAAAGGGTCCTTGTTTAAGAGGCATATCAATTATCACTATTAAAGGACTATTAAAGTGCACATCAAACATTGTCCCGATGTTTATTTAGTATGCATCAAATACAATATGAGCTTATCAGGATAATATCCTATCTTAATTTTATCCGGCCATCTTATCTTATTTATTTTTATTTTATCATGTCCACCAAACAAGTCATTAAAATACTATTATTATCAATAGAATAATATATATTGTTAATATTTATAGAGTTAATATTTATGAAGCATTAATAGATTTATGAAGTATATTTATATTAGAAGGAATGAATTTAGATTTAAAAGAACGTATAATCAAAGTATTCATAATAACAAAAAATAGAAAATATAATAAATTGTATTTCAAATTACATTTTGTCTATATAAATTCTCAGCTTTTTTTTTTTTGGTGAAAGATAGAGTTTGTTTGATTGTATTCTTATTTTTTTATTCTTAAAACTGTTTTGTAAAATAGTTATGAAAATAATTGTTTTATATATTTTTTTCTTTTTGAAAGTCAAAAACTAAAACAGAAAACAAAAACAACTATTACATGTTATCTAAATTTGATTTAAAAAATAAGAAAACAATTATAGTTTTCAAAACATTTTTTACAAAACAGGTCTTGCCAAACGAGTTTTTTAATTTTTTTGTTCTGAAAACTAAAAAACCGTTTTCGAAAACAGAAATCGGGTCTGTTTGATTATGTTATGAGTTTTTTGTTCTTAAAATTGTTTTGTAAAATAGTTATGAAATAATTATTTTATATATTTTTTTCTCTTTAAAAGTTAAAAATCAAAACAGAAAATAAAAACAAATCAAACATATTCTCTAAATTTGATTTTAAAAAAATAATTATAATTTTCAAAATATTTTTTAAAAAACATACCATACCAAATAATTTTTTTTTCTTCTGAAAACTAAAAAATTATTTTTGAAAACAATAATCAAAGAGAGCCCAAACTGCGCAATACATTCTCGGCTTTGATTACATGTAAGCGGTGCCACTTTTTTTCAATCAAGTCTCTTTATTTCAATTCTCAGCTTTATATACATGTCAGCCGAATTGCTTTCGAATTAAAGTGACCTCGAAAAAGTAGTCTACTTACTTTATGCAAGTTCATGTTTAGTTAAAAAAGCACGCTCTTTTCACCCAAAAAAAAAAGGGTCCGCGGTTTGATGCAAAACTGTTAGAAGAGATGTTTGGCGGCAAAAAAAAATTAAATAATATAATTTAATAAAAAAAATTCGCATCTAATCCTATTTTTCTAAAATTTCAGATCTAATGCTGCATGTGACGCTCCTTTTGGGCGTCACATGTGACGCCTCAATTGGGCGTCTTCCCCTTCATGGGAGACGTCCCATTGAGGAGTCACATGTGATGCCCAAAAAGGGCGTCACATGCAGCACCTATATATACCCCATGTCTCTTTTATAATCCCCACTCATTCACATCTCTCTAACCTCTCTCTACCGACGATTCCTAGCGAAGCTCTGCCGACTTAGAGGTAAGTTCCTAATACCTCTAATCTATATGTTTAAATTACAGTGGTAGTTAGTAATGCATGTTAGGATTGATCGTATATTAGAGACTGAGAACATTAGGATAGTCAATTAGAAACTTTATGCAATGCCATTAATGTTGTTATAATTATTAATATTTAATTATGTTACGTAGTTATTATTATTAATATTTAGTTATGCATTACGATTTTACGTAGTTATTATTATTAATATTTAATTATGCGTTACGATTTTATGTAGTTATTATTATTAATATTTAATTATGCATTACGATTTAGCGTAATAATTAATGACATAGAAAATAGTAGTAAGTATTCTGTAAGAATTATATTAATCTTGTCCAATGTTTTTTAATTATTTAATTACAAATAAACAATTGTACCATGTATTAAAATTATTTAACTCTTTTCGATAGCGGTAATAAAAATGACGCATATGCTTAAAATATCTGATAACAAAGTATTTCATCGCTTAAATAAATTGTAAATAAAAGGGATCATTACATGTGATTAATTTAAATGTTATTTTATATTATATAGTTTAGGGTAATGGCTGAGTCATCATCATCATCCGATTCTGCTTCGGCTGTAGAGCCCACCGATCCAAGCATGTATATAATACCTGGGTCATACAGATGTGAGGTCCTACGTAAGAGGACGCAAAAGGGTCATATTTCACAGCGGGTGTGGAATACCGAGCATGTCAGAAGAATAAAGACGAGGCGTGGGAAGCCGTATGGGGGGCCACCTACAGGCGCTATCCCAGAGGTCGTCGCAGATTACTTGACGCAGGCGGGATTCATACATGTCGCTCGGATGCGCCACATTCAGGTATGCATTTAACATTGCTTTGTATTTATGTTATTATTCAATATCATTCGTTAACACGCTCTAATTGCATAATGTTGTAATTGCATAATTTATCACAGATTGATGCACATTTGATTAGTGCTCTGGTCGAGAGGTGGAGACCAGAGACACACACTTTTCATATGACTCAAGGTGAGATGACGATCACCTTGCAAGATGTGGCGGATATCTTGGGGTTGCCTACTGATGGGGAAGTCGTCATGGGATCCACTTCTGAGAATTGGCCCACTGTTTGTGGGGCGATATTTGGCGTTGTGCCACAGCCAAATGAGTTCCATAATTCTGGTGACTTGCGAATATCATACTTAGATCGGTCTTATACCCGGTGGACTGATCATGAAGGTAATCATGATCAGGAGATATACTTTACAAAGGCGCATATCGCCAGGATGCTGGGTACGTGGCTGTTGCCGGACAAGTCTGGAGGTAGCAATTTTGGTTGTCGGCTAGTCTCGCTGCTTGGGGGAGGATTTGATGATATCGGCCGATATAGCTGAGGATCTGCGGTTCTGTCACACTTGTTCAGGAATTTGTGTGAATTGACAGATGCCGAGCGTACTGACATGGGCGGTTGCCATGTCCTCCTTCAAATCTGGGCATGGATACGATTCTCACCCATTGCTCCGCCGCTTCCTCCTCATCCAGAGCCGGGCACGCATTATGGTTGCTGGTATGCATAGTTAAGCTATATGTATACTTTTTCATTATGATTGCTGATGTATGTTTTTGATGACAGGTTTAATGCAATGGCAAGATTTAAACCTCATGAGGTGACTCATTATCGGGCTACCTTGGATTCACTCTGTAGAGATGAGGTAAGATGATCTATACTTATTGTGTTATTATTTTATCATGCATGTATAATTATTTCAAACTCATTAAATTCAAATTTCATTTTGTGTTTAGGTGGTTTGGCTACCATATATTGACTATGAGTGGCTGGGCGTTACGGAACATGAGAAGTATCTCTGGCTTGCCATTACTCCCATTATTTATTTCCACACTGTTGAGGCATGTCAGCCAGATAGATGCTTGCGGCAATTTGGATTGGATCAACTCATCCCCGATCCTAGCAGAAAGTTGAGAGGAATACACGATCATACTCTACGGGGGAAGGTTGAAGAGAATTGGAGGCGAAAACTTAGCGGACATATAGCGAGATGGCAGGCCAGGACAAATCATATTGTTGTGTCTCCTCCATTATTTGGGTTGATGTCACCTAATCATGCATACATGGAGTGGTATAGAGGGAGGGGAAAGAGATACATCTCACGTAGGGCAGCAAAGTTGGGACGGATGGTGAGATTCTAAAATTTTAGCACACATTTATATTTAAACACCACTTATGACATGACTAACACATTTTGTATTACAGATCGATGGGCTAGAGATGTTGTATCATGCATCATCTGTGGAGGAGTTTTCTCGGGTCGACATTGAGTTTATTCATGCTGAGATTCGCAAGCTTATTGGTATATTTCGTGAGAATGCACGAGTTGATGAGCATGGACCTGAGGCACCAGCCGTACAGACACAGCCAGATCCGCAGTTGTCTTTGGATGTTCCTCGTAACCGAGTTGAGGGTCGAGGATTAGGACGTACACATGAGCGAGTTGCTGCTGAGCATGTCCCGATTATTGCACCGAGACCAGTGGTCGAGACTCAGGGATGATTCAGACTTCCAGTCATTGGGACTACTTACGGGTCACAACCGATTTATCTTCTCGGATCGCAGTATGAGGCAGGTCCTAGTCAGGTGGCCTCTGAGCACCCATACATGGAATCACAGGAGCCAGTTTTCCAGGCTAGTCCGATGGCTATGGCCGGAGGCGATCCGGCATCCTCGCAGCCTGATTTCCAGCAGTATTCACAGGGACTTGATGCCAATTTCCCGCAGTGGACTGAGGAGGAGACATTGGAGTTGTATCGATCAGTAGGCCTTATGACAGAGAGCCATGACAGTGCAGGACCCAGTGGACACGGACCAGCAGATGATTTTATGCAAGCGGCGATGGATGACTTCCACACTCCACCACCACAGGTTCAGACACATGTACCGCAGGGGGACCCAGTATGGGACAGACGTATACTACCAGATAGAGATGCACGACATAGGCCATGGCCACCGTCATCGTAGTTATTTTGTTATTTTTTATTAGTTTAGACTTCCTCAGATTGTTATTTTATGGACTGTACACTGTACATTGTTATATTATTTTGACTATTACGCCTCATTTATTATGTGTGTTTTGTTGATCGTCCTTGGAGTTATATTTATGCGACCGTATCTAAGCAAGACCATTAGTTAATAGGGTTTACAAGACTAACTAATTCACGCGAAAAGTTACTACAATATTAAAATCATACATACGTAAAGGAAATGGTCCAACATAGCTTACATTACAATTTAAGACATAAAATAAACTAGTAGAAAATACAATGACTAAGACTTTCAGTCGTTCCTCCCACGATCTGGACATCCTCGACGATTATGGTCGCGCTCTTTGCAAATACCACACCTGATACGTCTTTGACTTGTCTCGACTTCGTCCATCTCGTTGCGGATGCGAGTTGACTTTGGACGACCTTTTGCACGCAACATATTTTTGTCAGGAATAATCTTTGGACCACTTAACTGTGGTATTGCCTCCTCGTTTCCGATTGGCTCCCATGGAAAAGAATAAGCCTCAACCAAGTTTTTAGTCAAGAAGACGTCATCTATGTACGTGAACGGACTCTGCCTTACACTGATAGCAGCTGCAGCAGCGTGACTACACGGGTACTTGAAGGCCTTAAACTTCCCACACTGACAGATTCTCTGTGGGAGATTGACAGAATATGAACGTTCCCAACCTGCGTCAACCTCAAATACAGTATGTTCAACATTATATGCACGAACATGGAGGCCGGTTGCATCTACCTGGTTCTTCT
This sequence comes from Gastrolobium villosum, assembly GCA_032173675.1. NCBI lineage: Eukaryota > Viridiplantae > Streptophyta > Magnoliopsida > Fabales > Fabaceae > Gastrolobium > Gastrolobium villosum. The sequence continues at coordinate 45,319 of JAVKPL010010787.1, forward strand.
TGACCAATTCAACAACATTCTTGCAGTGACGATGAGCTGATTCAAGTTGTGCAACGACTTTTGTACCTCTCTCAACAAAATAATGGACCAATCTGCTATATGTGTGCTTTACCAATGCGGTTATGGGCATATTTCTGGCCCCCTTCAAAACCCTGTTGACAGATTCAGCCAAATTCGTTGTCATATGACCGTACCTCCGTCCTTCAATATCGTAGGCACGCGACCACTTTTCCTTAGGGATTGCGTCAATCCACGCAGCAGTTTGAGGACTACTTTCACGGAAACTTGCAAGATTCCTCTCAAAATCAACCACGGCGGGAGTATAACCTGCATACATTGGACATGATTGAATTAAACATAAATTATCAATCATAATGAAAAAAAATAATTACGCATTCTCTCAATGAGTATACCTAAATTCTTTAACATCCGTTTCAAACCTTCATTCCGAAACTTTTGATTGAAATTGCTTGCAATATGACGAATACAGAAGACGTGATACGCATTTGGCGGCTGTCAATTAGGGTTATTTTCCACAGCAGATATTATGCTTCGATGTCGATCGGATATCAAACATATATTTGACATGGTAGTAACATGAGCACGAATATTAACATGAAAATAATCCCATGCTTCCAAGGTTTCACCTTCAACAATGGCAAAAGCGATCGATAAACATTCATCGTTGCCATCTTGGGCTGTGGCCACCAATAATTTTGCTTTGTACTTTCCATATAAATGTGTTCCATCAATTTGAATAACAGGTTTAGCAAATTTGAACGCATCACAACACTGTCTAAATGTAAGAACCCGCACCGCTAATTAAGGTAATTAGTAAAATTAATTATGATAATTAGGAAATACTTCCATAATTGACCCTAATAATTATTATGAGGCTTTAATAATTACAATTAGTGGGTAAGAATGCTGAAAGTCACTTTTCGGAAGAAAAGCGCAGATACCGGTTCTGCTACTCGGTATAAATGCGTACCGGAAAAGTATCCCGGAAAATTATAACGAATGCATGATAATTACTAGAATATTATGTAGGACTTGTAAAACAAGTTTCAAGTCAAAATAACGTAATCTGATGCCATAACTGATACTGGCTATGGAAAAGCGCGTACCGGAAAGGTGCTCCGAAAAATAAAATAAAAATATGACAAATCTTAGAAAAATGCGTAGGTCTAGAATCCGAAGTTTGAGATCAAGATCTTTTACTTTGCTATTAAGGCTAATACTGCGCGTGTGTGGCCTTGTGCCTATAAATAGACCCATTTGGCACAAAACCCTAGACATTCTAAACCTTCCTACGTAGGGTGGCTGCTGCCTTGTGAGGGAAAACACTGTTCATGGCTTCTCTTCTTCTTTCTTGAGGTTGAAGCCATTCCCTTCACATTCTCCTTCTTGTAAACACTTGTGAATGGCTTTGTGAGTGGGAGAGGTGGTATTTTCCTGAGTGTTGAGTTGCTGGTTGAGAGGTTTTTGGTTCTGAGTTTGAGAGTTGGAAGGAGAGCCTTCTTGTTCTTGAGTTGTGAAGCCTCAAGGAGCTTCCTTTGTGTTGAAAGGGGCAAGCTTTGCACCATTTTCGTACACCTTGGTGTGGCCTGAGTTGAGGAGCTTGTGGAGAGCTCCAAGAGCTTCATACCTCTGTCCATTTCTGCCTTAAGCCTTGGGGTAAGTTATCTCACCATGATCATGAGTTTATCTTGGTTAAAGGTGGTGTCTTGGCATGTAAAAAGTTAAAATGAACTAACCAACACCTAAATGAACTTGTATATGCTTAAAGATGCATGCTTTAACGTGTACATGTGTTAAAAGTTGGATCTTTGGGATGAATATTCAC